>PVKE010019514.1:8043-28497 GCA_004027555.1 Craseonycteris thonglongyai | reverse complement strand
AAAAAAAAAAAAAAAAAAAAAAAAAAAAAAAAAAAAAAAAAGACAGCACTCTAGCCTCTCACCATTGATCTCTATAATCGCAATGAAAGCTCCATGGCCAAGAGGGATTGGGTTTGCACCTGTTTGTCTGTGGAGCAAATCAGAAGGGGAGGAAAGCGCATTTGAGCCCTGAAAGAACTTAGAGGCTGCGATCAGATGGCCTCACAGAGCAGAGTTCAACATGCCTTTTTAAGGCAGAATTTGGGAGCTGTGTGTTCCTGTCTGAACCTGTTCCTCTGTGTGTATCCCCAGAAAAGCCACTTGCCTCTCTTGGCCTAGTTCTCCTTAGCTGTGTGCTGGGAACAATGCCTGTGGTAGGACATTACTCTAACCCAGCCCCATCTAGCTGTGGTCCAGGACTCCTGTCCACTCTCAGCCCCTTTAGCCACAGGTGCAGTGGAAGAGAATGCCAGTGACCTCACCAAGGAGCCACTGGGTGATCACTATGGATCTCCTACCATGAAGGAACAAGAACCCTTTGAGGGGGAGCTTGAAGGTGAAAGAAAAGCCTTTCAGGAAATTAGCACCAATGGCAGGAAAATTCATCAAAAGCTGGTAGAGGTGCCTGTGGCTGATTCATGTCTCTTGCCTAAGGAGTAGCTCTTCTGGCCCAGAAGAAGGACTGGTAGCCTCCAAGGCCTTCGAGAGACCCCAGGTCCAAGACTCTAAAACTCTGGTTCTGGTGCTAGGCCTCTTAGCACCTTCCGGAAGCACCATCATTGATTTGCTGCTCCAGAATCATGGGATTCTGCTTTCTAGGCAGAATGTTGCTGATTGGCAGGGGTCATGGTTTCTAATACAATTCTTCCCACTGCTTGTGGGATCTCAGACGTTCAGTTGGTCTCTCTAATCCTCCCTTCCAGAAGAAATCCTGGCCTTGCCTGACTTCTACAAAACTCAGCACATTTGGAAAAAGAATAATTTTTTTAAGAGTGAGGATGTACCCATACCCAAACAAACCTTGGTAGTGGGAATCTAATAGGAAAAGCAGGAAAAGAATCTGGATAAGGAGCCTATTGTCCTGAACTGCACATGCCTCTCTCCCACAGCACCCAGGTATGGCAGGCAGAAGAGCTGTTGCAGCACATACCTCCAGGGGACACCATTTACTTGCTTTACAGTGAGTCCCTAGATAATAACCTGAGCTCCATTACCTGACTCTTCTGGGCTTGCTACCAATACACACACTTACACCACATATGCCTCAAACAAGGCTCTGATTGGGTGATTGCTCGGCCCCCACCTAACCCAAAATATCCACATTAGGTAGTCTTGGCAGCCCAATGTACTCCCTCCAGCCTATCCATGTCATCTCTGAGTCCATCTCAATTACCAACACTACCTAGGTTGCAAGGCATGCTGGGAGCTCCCCTTGGACTGGAGGGAGCAAAATGAAGTCAGCATAAGGTGGGGCTAGGGACTGTTAGGTGCCTTTGAGGAGGTTGGGTTCAGTCTCCCTGGCAGGCATTGGTGAGGGGATGCTGTGGGGCAGTCATTCTGCCCAGTACAGTCAAGAAATATTTCTCAGAGGCCTCTGGACCCCCACTTAATGAAAGAATATGAATTTGCCTGGTTGAGAAAGAAGAGAAAAGCAAGCTAGAAAAAGGAAGTTAGCCAGAGCTGAAGGTGAATGTCTTGCCCATTCACTCAGAAGTATCATCTAGAAGAAGACAATCATTGTGTGCTTTATTAATTGTCCTGTGTTCTTAGAGGAAAGGCAGGCTGCTGAGGTGGCTATAGGTTAGCAATTTTGAGTACCTATTTACAAGGCAATATGACAGCATGATGGAAAACCTGGCCTGCCAAGATGGTTTACAGCAGCAATGTCCAACCTGAGCCACATACATTGGAAGAAGGATTGTCTTTGGCCACACATAAAATATACTAACACTAACAATAGCTGATGAGCTAAAAAAAACAGGTCACAAAAACATCTCATAATGTGTTGGGCCTCATTCACCCATCCTGGGCTGCAGGTTGGACATGCCTGGTTTAGAGCTTGGAAAATTTGTAAAAGAATCCAAGAACAGGGCAAGGTATCAAAGTATCATCAGCAGGCAGACAAAAGGAGAGAAGGTAAAAGAGGATGCATTTGGATTCAAGAGTCAATAACAAGCCAGAAGTGAATGTTGAATTATTCAACTTCCTTTATTGATCCATTGATCTCGATCTGTAGGTCTTGGTTTATTCTTGGTTGGCATTTCCTTGTCTAAGACACTGAGAAGAGAAATACTGGGAGGAGGGAACAGATTTTAAGACTCAAGAAGAGAAAAGAGGCCTATATCAAAGAGAAATGGAACCTTAAAATGCCCATACCTTTTGGCATGTTGATTCCACTTCTGGAATTTAACCCTAAAAACACCACCCAAAACTTTTAAGAAAAAGCCTTAAGCACCATGATGTTCACAGAAGCCTATTTCATAACAATAAATAATAGGAAATAGGGGAAGCCGGGATGACTCAGTGGGTTAAGCGCTCACTTTGCAGCCCCGGGGACTGAGGATCGAATCCCAGCCCCAGCCTGTGTGGACCCATATGCTGAACTGGGGAGTGCCCCCAGTTCGGTTCTCACCAGGGTGAAACCCCAGCCCAGTTCCTGCCCGGTGCAGCTCCGTGCCCACCTGTGGAATGAAACTATGTGGAAAAACCAATGATGTACAACTATGGAGACTGTTTGGGGCCCTCCCCCTTCTCTCTGTCTCTGTGTCTCTCTCTCTCTGTCAAAAACAATAAAAATAAATCTTTAAAAAATAATAGAAAATAACAACAACAAAAAAAAGGCCCAACAATAGGGGATAGGCCAAGATGCCATTAGGAGTTTTATATGACTACATGGGAAAATATTTATGCCATCTGGTTAGGTGATAATGGAGCATTCAAAACTATATCTATAGAATGTGATAACTATGCAAAAAAATGTGTATGGAAGGAGGTCAAAGAAAATATACTGAAATGTTAGCAGTGATTGTTCTGAGGTAGTAGGACTCTCTTCTTTTCCTATATTTCCTAACCGTTCTACCAAAAATATGTACAAGTTAAATAATTAAAACAAAAGTTAAGGGTTGGATGAGAGACACTCCTATGAAGGTTGCACAGTAGTAAAATAAACACAAATTAGTGCAGAGCCAAATCATCCCAGAACCCCAGGTGTTGCTGCAGTCGGGGTGTCGTGACCATTCCCCTGGCACATCATATGAACCCAAATGGTAGAATGAGGGGACACTGTGGAGCAGTCATGCTTAGAGGACAATCAAAGTCTTGTGAACTCATATTTAAAGAAAAAGTATAAGTTTTCCCACCAGAGAAAGACAAGCTAGATAGAGGGAACAGAAAAAGCAAAGGCCGTGAGGCATTTGGGAAATGCAAGCAGGCCAGTATGGCCTGATTGCAGGGTGCCATGGGAAGAAATGATGGGAGATGGGATTGGAAAGGAAAGTAATGATTGTCAGGGGTCATGAATACTGGGCTGAGGGCCTTTGCTTTTCTGCCACAGGCAAATTGGAGATTTACGGGAAGAGGACTAGACAGGAGAGCAGTGTGGTTAGAGCTCACTCACCACTGTCATTCTCTAGACCAGGGGTGTCCAACCTTTTGGCTTCCCTGGGCCACACTGGAAGAATTGTCTTGGACCACACATAATATACACTAATGATAGCTGATGAGCTTTAAAAAAAATTGCAAAAAAATCTCATAATGTTTTAAGAAAGTTTATGAATTTGTGTTGGGCTGCATTCAAAGCCATCCTGGGCCGCATCTGGGCCACATGTGGCCCACGGGCCACGGGTTGGACAAGCTTGTTCTAGACCCCTATTCTAGTCTGTTTCCCATTACCCATAAGAAACTTTGAGAGTAGAAAAAGGTAAGGGGAGCATTCCAAAGCAGCCCTTGAAGATGGTTGGCCAGGCCTTCTGACCCTAGCCTGGCCCTGTTCCCACCACATCAGGCTCCCTCCCCATCCCCAGGCACCCAGACAAAACCCTTGCCTCCCATGACAAAGAAGCTCATTTGCAGCCTGGGCAAGATTTGCAAACGTCAAACTTGTAATTACAAGGATGAAATCATCTGGTTCCTTTTAAGCAAACGGGTTTATTGATCCCAACACTGAAGAAATGCTATTCTGGGGAAACTTGCTCCTCTCCATTTACCTCTCCCTTTGGGATAGCTGAGCTGTTGGGGGGAGGGTGGAAAGACAGTTAAGAAGAGGGAGACACCCTCCTCCCCCACCCCCAGACAGGGGAGATTCTTAAGAGCCTAAGGGTGAATTTTATGGTATGTAAATTCTATTTCAGAATAGAAATTTTTAGGGCTCAGGAAACTGCCTCATTCAGGCGGATGACATTCTCATCCTGGACTTAGACCCATCTTGAACCAGAAACTAGAAGCTGGGTAGAGCGAGGGCTTTAGGCACTGTGCCAGCGACTAATTTCCCTTCTATCCCACCCCCTCAAGTCTCATTTGTGGCTCCAGATCCTATTTCAGCTTCAAGATAGTACAATATTGCCCCAGTAACTGAAGGGAAACTGTTTCCTTAGAAAAAATGCACCAGAGGCTCAGGGACCTGGAAGGACCTCACTCCTTCTTCAAGAAGCAGATGTGGGTGGGTGCTGACACCACACCTGGATAAAGCCATCCTTTCTGCTTAAGTTAGGGTGGCAAGACATCTAAGCCTTGACCTTCCAAGTCAAAGGACAAACAGTTGGGCTCAGGAGCAGAAATGTACAACCACCAAGAGCAAGAGCCACATCCTGCCACAGGGCCCACAGTAGGACCCCTTCATTCAACCTGTTGAGGACCCTTTGAGAGCATGCTTGGGTGCTCCAGGAGGAACAACCCCAGCCACAGTTCTCCATGAGCTCAGTTAGGGAGATGAGCAGGACTTTTGGCATCTCCACTGGCAAAGGCCTTAGAATGGAATGGTTAAGAGCAAGACCCTGGATCATCAGCCCCTCTGAGCCTCAGTTTCCTCATCTGTAGAATGCAAGACTCGCAGGGTTATGGTGAGGAGACAACAAAGATGATATACTCCAATGCTTAGACATTTTGTTATCTCCAATAGGTCAAAGTCATCACTGTCTTATGGTTACTTACTTACCTTTTCGGAGTCACTATGTCCTCATTTGTCAGATAGGGACAAAAAGACCTGTCTTACAAGGTGGTTGTGTGAATTAATTGAGATAAGGGGCTTAAAATCACCCAACTCAGAGCTTCACTGGGTGGGCTAGCCAATTGAGTGTTCCCATCCCCTACTCAGTGTTATTGTGCATTCTCTGGCCATCCATTCAAGACCAGTCTGGGAGCAGGTGCCCACCCAGGAGGGTAAGGAAGAGGAGGCCCTGCACTGGCTGAATTCTTAGGAAAGGAAGGTTCTAAGAAATGGGGCTTCACAGAATTCAGCCAGATTTGGAGGGTTGGAAAGGGTGTTTCTAAGCAATGAACAGATACCCTCAGGCTTTCACCTGTGGGCCCTATTAGAGCTGGCTGTTAGCAAACCCCTCATGGGGTGGTGCCTGGACCAATCCAAACCCAGCTGGACAGATGCACAGAGCTAAATATAGCTGACATGGGTGAAATTTTCCTTTATTAATTTCCTTTAAATCAATTTTTAAAATAAGTGAAAAAACAAACAAACAACTTTTTAATAACAACAAAAAAGGCATACAGAGGTCAGCTGAGGAGATGACCTCCTTCAGCCTGAGGCTGGTTTCCCAGTCGTCCCGGCCAGTTGGATGCCAGACAACGCTGAGTGTGGCTTACCCTGCGGCCTGGAGTTGCCAAAGGCTGTCTGTGGTGTTGCTGTTCTGGGTCTGCCTGGCAGGCTTTCTCATCCCTTTCCCTTAGGACATCATTTCCCACCCCCATGAGGCTGACAGAGTACTCTGCCTTGTTCTACATTCCCACCCCTCCTCCTCCAGCTCCTTTGAACCTAGAAAAGATATGTCTCCATCCTGAACTTTTTCCTTGTCAAAGCTCATGGTGTTTGTCTGAGCCTCTAGGCCACACTAGTGATATTTCAACTTTTTTTAATTTTATTTTTTGAATTGAACTGGGGGCCTCACCGCGTTCGGGAAGCATACCCCAGTTCAGCATGTGGGTCCGCCTGGGCCGGAGCCGGGATTCGATCCTCGGTCCTTGGAGCTTCAAAGCGAGCACTTAACCCGCTGAGCCATCCTGGCTTTCCCATCAACTTTTATTTATTCCATATCTCCCATGGCAGAAATAATTATTACTAGAGTCCTAAGACCAGGATCAGCTTCAGGTCTGTCTGTGAGCCCTACCTGGACTCATTGTGGTGTAAGTGTGCTGCTGCCTATAGGATCATTTTTTTTAGAGACAGAAATGGAAAGGTTTATACAAATGTCTACCTACACAGAATATGATTGGTGTTGAATGATATCACATGGGATGCCCTTTTTTCCTACCACAGAGGCCAACAACAGAAACTGCCTCCTTCCCTATTGTCCTTCAGACAGTCCTTGTTGACTGGGAGCAAAGACATTGGCATCATCTTCCTGTCATTTAACAATGGCTGGGTTGTCCCAGAATCCAAAGGTCATAGCTGAACTGGGAAGACTTGAAGTAGAGGCAGCAGATGGATCAAAGCTTCTACTACTAAGAGTGACTTAGTTCTGCCTTGATGCCTTGGGGTAGAGGCTGCCTCACTCACCTCTTAAAATAAGTTGCAGATGTTTTAAGGCTGGTTTTGTCTGCACTTTGCTTGTGCTGATGTGGAGTTTCCCCATTCAGTTTCACCAGAGACAGCAAATAAAAATGACATGCTTTGCCAGATGTAGCTGATACAAACTCTTCAGTGGGCCCAAAAGACATTTCCACTCCATCCTTTGGATGAAACTGCTCTTCCCCTCTTTCAACCATTAGGTACTCTCTGAGGTTGCTAATCCCAAGCACCTAACCCAATAGGAGAGCATGTGACATAAAGTGGCTGGTGTCATCACATCAGCCTGGACATGGTGATTTGGTAGAGAGGAGAGTATGTGACTCAGACTGCACCAAAGTCCTTACCAGGAATTTTATGACTTGGAGATGGAGAATGGCTGCTCCCATTCATTGCCAGGAAGTGAATGCCATCAAGAGAGCTTGAGAGAATTAAGCAATAGAAGAAATAGAGAAATGCCCTTGGAAGGAATTGATTCTATGTTTGCTATTCAGAAAGAGTATATTTGTTAAAACCACCAGCCTACTGGTTTGACTTTGCTGAAAAATCCTTCCTGACCTTGGGCAATGAATCACTCTCTGAACTTCAGTTAGGGTGATGATCAGCCATCCCATTTTGCCAGGGACTATGTGGTTTCCTGGGACATGAGAGTTTTATTGCTAAAACAGGACAGTCTCAGGAAAATCAAGACAATTCGTCACCCTAGCTCAGTTCCATATCTGTTAAGATGAGATTGGACTAGACAGGGGTAGGAAATTCTGCCAAATCCTGCATTCATGCAGACATTGCCTGTTGCCCTTGGCATTAATTCCTGTAAGTTTAGGTGTATCTTCACAATCCTTTGCAATATGGCCAGCTACTGTCAGCCAGAGTTGGCACAATTTGCCATCCTTGGACTGAGTTTTTGACAAGCTGACATTTTAAGGATCAAAATTTATTCAGGACCAACTTGAGTCAATCTCTGCCATAAATTTCATGTCAGACTCTCTCCAGCGTGGACTAAATGACTTCCCTAGAACCTGTGAATCTTGATGGCACATTTGGGTAAATATATGGGCTGGCATTAAGATATACGAGGGCTGTCTGGAAAAACCCCCAGCCATAAATGCTTCTATTTTTCATATTACACGGCTGGATACTTTCCAGACAGCCCTTGTATACACATAGACATACATACATATTTCAGCTTGTTCTTTAGAAACTTAAATTTATTGAGTGCTCATTATGTGTTAGACCAACATAAAGGTTCTCATGCTAACATTGCAAGCTTTGTGAGTGTTTGCATTTTGGAAGTAAGCAAACGGAGACTTAGCGGTCCAGTGCTTGTCTAAGGCCTCAGCCAACAGACAGGAGAATTGATTGAGATCCCAAGTAGGTTTGACACCATCAGCTCCGACCTTCCCATCAAGATGCAGATTCAGTGGGATTCTCTGTTTCCCCATGCGCAGCTTACACCCATCCCCGTTGGTTTTTGGACGCAAAGTACCCAAGGACTTAAATTTCCTTGCGCTCAGGTCATAATTACTCCACGCTGCTGGGGAGCTCAAAAGTTCCAGACTGTAGACAGACCTGCGCGGGCCATCTCTAAGGACCAGGCAGATGCCCACTGGGCATTGCACAGTGAGTGGCCCGCGGGCCCGCAAGGGTAAGAGGGCCGCGCCACAGGAGGCGCTGAGGTTGCTGCAGCCCAGCCACCCCGCAAGCAGGAGGGCGACGCATGCGCGGCGCGGGGCGCGGAGTTGTGAATGGTGCGTTTTGTTTGCCGGAGTTTGGGGCGGGCGGGCGCGCGAGGCGGAGGGGTGGGGCCGATGGGGGCGGGGCCGGCGGACCAGCGAGGTGGGAGGCGGGAGGAAGTGGCGGCGGCGGCTGGGGGTGGCGAAGGTTGGGTCCGCGCGGGCGGTAGGCAACGGCTGAGGCGGCGGCGGAGTGCGTGGGGCTCCAGCGGGCGGCGGCACCACCTCAGACTCCCGGGAGCGGGAGCCCACGCGGGCGGGCGCCTGAAACAAAGAGAAGCGAGCGTCTGGGCGCCGCGGGTGGGCGGTCAGTCGGTCAGCCCGGAGCCGGCCCCCGGGTGCCCGCGTCAGCCCCGAGCCCGGCCGGCCAGCCGGCGCGGCCTCAGGGCGAGAAGATGCCGCGCGTGGTGCCTGACCAGAGAAGCAAGTTCGAGAACGAAGAGTTCTTCAGGAAGCTGAGCCGCGAATGTGAGGTGAGGCGGCGGGCGGCGCAGAGGCCGCGGCGCGCCCCGAGTGGGCCCGGGAGGAGAAAAGTTTGGGCGGCGCGGCCGCTGGGAGCCCCGTGCCGGCGCGCCCGCGGCGGGGCAATCTCACCCGGGCAGCCGCCGGCCCGCAGGCTCTGCTTGCCCTTATCGGCGCCGCGCGGGGTGGGCGGACACGCGGGCGGCGCCGAGGATTCGGCTCCTGATTTCGGGCTGTCTCTGCCTTGCAGATTAAGTACACGGGCTTCAGGGACCGACCCCACGAGGAGCGCCAGGCGCGCTTCCAGAACGCCTGCCGTGACGGCCGCTCGGAAATCGTAAGTTGGCGGGGCCGGGGGCCGGCGGGGCCGGGGGCCGGGGGACGACGGCGCGCGGGGCCGGGGGCCGGGGCCCGAGGGCGCGCGCGCCACTTGTTGCGCCGGGGGCTCCGCGGCCCAGGCGGGTTCCAGACGGCGCCGCGGACTCCGCGGCTCCCGGAACTGAGCGGGCGCCGTCTCACTTCCTTCTCGGGATTCAAAATGCGAAACCAGACACTGGCGGGCTGCGTCCTCCCGCGGAGACGCTTCCCTGTGGCCCTGGGCGGGTGGGTACGTTTCCCAGACAACGCTCGGCAGTTTGCCGTGAGTGGAACTCAAACCAGAGAGGCCAGCTCAACAAGAAGTGGTTATTGTATGGGCTGTGACACGAGTAAGGGTGTCGGGGTATTTGTAAGAAGAAAACTCTCCCAAGTTTCTGACTCCTGGGCGGTAGTTTGTTTCTGAGACGCTAGATTTGCTGGTACATCTGTGTGACACTCTCATTCCCAGTATATCTGAGAATTAGTCTTTACTCCAATAGTTATCTATTGTCCTTATAGAGAAAAAAGCCCTAAGGAACGTGCCCTGTTCCTTTCTTAGAATGTTTAAACCTAAGAAAGAAACCATGATAATTTTTTCAAACCTGAAAAACTTACCTCGTTGGTGCTGCATGGATTTGTGAAAACCACAGTTGGTCTTGAGGCCCTGTTTTAGGCCGTGATTTTAGGTGGCTTCGCCTCTGTTAAACCTGATGTTAAAAAATTTCAAGTGTCCTGGTTCCTCTCACTCTTCCTTTTGGTTTATCCTGTTGACGTTGCTAATGAGGGGGAATGAAGAAGCCAAAAAGTGGGTAGCAAGAAATGAAAGGTTGATTATTAATTAAAAAAAAAAAAAAAAAAAAAGGCTGAAAAGTACTGTATAATGGAATCTGGTTGTCTACTGCTTGAATTGGGCCCGCTGCATTTGAAGAGACTTGAAGCTACAGTGCAGTTTGAATTTGGGTTAACAATAGGAAGACATACTGGAACATTTACTTCTTCCACCTCCTTTGTAGAAAATCTACTTATTTTTAAGTTATCATTCACATACCACAAAAGTCTCCCTTTTCATCACCGAACCCAAATTTATTTTTAAAGACTATAACTACATTGATACTAAAATGAAGGTTTTTAGAACTGTATTACAGAAAATGAGAAGATAACTGACTAACTTTATCAGGGGCTCTAGAATAGTTTATTATTGCATGTTATGAAAGAAAATCTCGATCTTTTAGCCCACTTCAAAATTTCCCGAGTGGTTGTAATAAATAGTTATATGATTAAAACACATAAGACAAATATTTTTTGGTTTTGGCACTGAGTGGTAAAAGAATCATTCATTAGTTGGTCCATTGATTACATCATTCTATGTCTGGGTTTCCTTTTGCAAAAGGTAGATGGCATACCTAACCAGTGGATTTCCTGGGGGTAATTGATCTGAATATAAAAAATGAGATAGAAATACTGTCAGGCTTTTTTAAAGCTGAGGTTTTATTTTTTGAAACCAAGTGAAGCATAACTATTAGGGTTTTTCTGTCACATCGGACTTTACTGACTGTCATTATGAACTGGGCGTATAATTTAACCCACAGTATATCTGGACTGTTGTAATATAGCAGTATTGTAGGTTGCTTATATTTGTCATAAATTTCTTTCCAGGGATAAATCAGACAGATGTTGTAGGCATTCTCCTCTTTCAAATATCTGATCCTACAAATTTTATTAAATTCTTAATATCTGACAAGTATTAAAAGTTGAAGGCAGATTCAGTTCTGTGTAAGATTAACACTTAAGACAGGATATATGTCTTAATTTATTAAGTAATGTAACTGTATTTGGGAAGGAGTTTAACATTTCCCTCTTTCTCATTTCCCCCTTTTAATTCAGTATTCTCCACATTTCACTTATAGAATTCTTAGCTCCTAGATGGTAGAGACCACATAAATTCTGTAGTATATTCATTAATATATTCTCTTCTATACAGAAACTTTGCACAATGCCTTTTGCAACATAGATACTTGATTAATTCAATTTAGAGGTTATTTAATATCTAAAATTTATCTTTTGACTTATAGGCAGTGGTTTTTATTTGATTGTGGAAATAGATGTAGAAAAGACATTCTTTGGCCTCTTATTTTGACAGCAGTTATATACAGTAAAAATATACATAGTTCCCAAAACTATTCCCAACCTTTTTTTTTTTTAATCTTTTTTATTCTGAATATCTCCTTAATGTATCAGTGAGGTTTATGAAGAATTTATTTTGTATTTAGATGGGAAACTATTTAAGGGCTGTGATGCTCATCTCTTAACTGTGAAACTGACCAAACTCCTTAGGGTGATTAGGGGTCAGGGGTAAAATCTGATTTATTCCTCATGTAAGTTCTTACAGTAAAAGTGTTGGAGATGTCTTCAACATTAATTATTAATAAAAAAAATAGTGGAGATGTGGGATAGCTTAGCGGTTGAGCACTTGCCTCATAATCTCAAGGTTTGGAGTTCAATTCCTGGTCCTGGCCCTGGCCTATGCAACCCCATATGCTGAACTCTTACTACACAACTGGTGACAGCGAGGTTGGCTCAGCAGCCATAAGGTTTCTCGCCTTCCATGCAGAAGGCCCCTGGTTCAGTTCCCGCCCAGTGTGGCCCTGCATCCACCTGTGTGGAATGAAACCATGTCACAACTAATGATGTACAACTATGGAGACTACTCTGGGCCCTCCCCCTTCTCTCTCACCTTCTCTCAAAAACAAAATAAAATAAATTTTAAAAAGAAGAGAAAAAAAATACTACAGGTATGGTGATTACTGTGAGAGCAGTAAAAACTATTATTTTTAATTCTGAAGATGGAAGGATAAAAGCTATGCGGAGTTGGCACAGGTGTGCTATTTTATAATTTATGAAACCTATTAAAATACAGCTGGGACAAACTGGAAATCTTACATATGAACAATCATACCAGTGTAGCATTTTTTTTGGGGGGGGGGGGCACAGAATTTTCCCAGCTCTTACATATGTATAGATAGATAGTCCACTAAAAAAAGAGTTCTTTGTATATTGAACCTATGGTATGTAATTTTTACCAATGAATGTCAGCCCAATACATTTAACAATTTTTTTTTTTAAGTTCTGTGGTCAAATAAATTTGGCAAATTCTATTCTAGAATGATCTGTAGGTTTTTGGTTTGTTTGTTTGAATCACTTCTATTTTAGAGAGAGGGATCTTGAGATAATGGGCATAAAGTGACTAAGTAGGAAATGTCTTATGAGGTTGGTTGGCCTCCAGACAGGAAGTGAGGTAATAAGATCTGTAGACTGTCTTTACATAACATGGAGCTGCTTTGGGGTACACTGGGACTGGAAGGATTTGTTTCTAGGTGAATAGTGAAGAAACATGCCTGGGAGATTTTGACTTAGGGCATTCATTTCATGGACTGAATCTCTCATGTGCCACCACTCTCCCCTCCTCATTATCTGAGGGTGGAAAAGTTGGGTGTATTCAGCTTAAAATTATTTCTCTTATGTAGCAAATATATATATAGCATTTATTTGGTACTGTTTTAAGCATTTTGCAAATATTAATTTGCGAGGAAACAGGTACAAAGTTAAGAAACTTGCCTCAGGTCACACATCCTGGGCAGTTTGCCTCTGTGAGTCTGCTTTTCATTTGAACTATTGTTGGTTCATTTTATTTCACTTGATTTTTAAAGATTTATTTTATTGGTTTTTGACAGAGAGAGACAGAGAGAAGGGAGAGGGCCCAGAGCAGTCTCCATAGTTGACATTAGTTTTCATATAGTTTCACTCCACAGGCGGGCACAGGGCTGCCCAGGGCAGGAACTGGGCCAGGATCCTCCCACATAGGTCCCGGCAAGAACTGAACTGGGGGCACACCCCAGTTCAGCATGTGGGTCCGCATGGGCCGGGGCCGGGACTGGATCCTCAGCCCTCAGGGCTTCAAAGCGAGCGTTCCACCTGCTGAGCCATCCCAGCTTTCCCTCACTTGATTTTTAAATTTATGCTAATAGTGGGGTAAGATTTTTTCTTTTTTAAGTTGGTATTGTAATGACATTTTTTTTTCACTGTTCACAGAAAATATTTGCCACAAGAAAGGGTATCCCAGTTGATTAGAGAAATGCCTTCAGAGATGTAGAGCAAGTTTGTCCAACCTGCAGCCCAACACAAATTCATCGTAAACTTTCTTAAAACAGCGATCCCCCTCTTTCACTGCTCATCAGCTATCATTAGTGTTAGTGTATTTTATGTGTGGCCCAAGACAGTTCTTCCAATATGGTCCAAGGAAGCCAAAAGGTTGGAAACCCCTGATGCAGAGATTATCAGTTAGGTTGACAATTGTACCTAATGGTACCAATAATAGAAACAACAAATACAATTTTTACCTTTAAAAAATCTAAGCTCTTAATCATCAGGGGAACTAGTGGACAGTTGAATCAGCTAATGGCTTTAAACAAATTGTCCAAAATGTGAAAGTCTGGCTTTCAGATGAAGACTGTTTGAAAGCACATTATGCTTTAGAACTTTAATTAGTAAAAGAAAACAAAAACATTTTATTTTAATTATCAGAAGAAAAGAAAATTTTTCAACAAAGAAGAGTTTACATTTCAATGGTGAAAAATGTATTTTTTCCAAAATGCTTCTTACTTATTTATTTCTTAATTTCCCTAGGGAAGAGGGACAACAAACAGTGTTACGTCCCTTTTTTTACTTGAGAAAAATATAAATTATTCAGGCACTACACAGAATGACACTTTATTGAAATGGTTTTAGATCTTTCTGTCTGTTGAGCTGTGCCATCCAAATTTTTTATAAACATTAGATGAATACTCTTGTTATAGTTAGATCCAGTTATCCTAAAGTCAGATTTTAGATAATGCATAATTTTTAAAATCACTCAAGGTTTTAGAGAAAATGGTAAGTGCTGTCACATGCTAATGTATGGTTTATCGGAAGTGAGGTGGTTCTGTGCATTTTAAACATGGGTTTAGTGTTTCCTTGAACAAGGGAAATCAAGAAAAATTAAAATGTCTCATTTATACAACTTTAAATTGTGGTATGCTGTAAAATTCTAAATGTTTAGATCTTCAGTGATTTTCACATTTAAAAATGTACCGGTATGTTTTTAAATTTAGGGATGGTTGCTTCTGGTTAGACATTAGCCATGCGCGATCCTAGCGTCAGCAAAAAATGACCTGAAAGAAAGTATTGATTCCATGTCTTGATTTTATATTTAAGCAGCCAATGGCAAATGTCCTCAAAATGGAATCAGATGTTTGTAACTTAATACTTAAGAAAAATGATGAGTACATGTTTTTTACTTTTAAGTATTCTTGGTGCTGCCTGGCTTAAGACAGAAACTGATGTAAAAATAAATGACTGCCTGCATAATTTATGTAATGTCCTGCTCCTGATCCTGTTTGTATTGATTTTTCTAAAAGGCTTTTGTGGCCACAGGAACCAATCTGTCTCTCCAGTTTTTTCCGGCCAGCTGGCAGGGAGAACAACGACAAACACCTAGCCGGGAGTATGTCGACTTAGAAAGAGAAGCAGGCAAGGTAAGAAACATTTCTTTGTAATTTGAAATACTATAGATTGTTTTATTATAGATTATCTGATGATTTACATTTTAATGAAGAGTTCACAGGCCTGATTATACAAGCATGCATGGGGTCAGATTTGTTTTCATTTCATATTATAAGGATGTAATACAATTTTTAAAAATCACTCATTTTAAAAATATCATTCCATTACTAATTTCATGTAATAGTCACAATAGGAAGTTCTAGTCTTTTAAAAGAGTAGTGTGTTTTTTTACACGTAACATTCAAAACTAAAAATTTTTTTAAGTGTTGACAGGAAATTATAATTATTTTTACTAAAATGTGTGTGACTATACTGCTGTAAAAAAGAAATTAAGAGAAAAATGGGAAAAGGCTCTGTAGGCTTAAAATTTAATATTTGGAAATAGATCATGAGTAACTTTACTTGTTAATATTTTAATTTAAGTTTTGAAAAAATATGGAAACTTTGGCTTTGAAATTATTGGTTTGAGTAAAAAGTTTTTGAGAAAAAGTTTCTGAGAAATAGATGGCTGAAAATTTTTCTGTTGAAATTTTAGGGTGAAGATAAAAAATGTAAGTGAGAATAAGCTGAGAGCCCTATTAAAATCTAAGTTAAATGTATTACATGATTTTGGTGAAGTTTTAATTAATAATAGCTTGGAGTGGTTCATCTTTTTATATAGTTGACTTCAGAAAAATATTTAAAGAAATTTTTTTACCTCATTTTAGACTCAGTTTTTCTCCTGTTTCCTTTGCAGTGTTTCCATACCTGTTTTTATCAACTAGCTAAATCACTTTCCTAAATGTCATGATAGCACAACCTGTCGCTGTATTTGTAAAACATAAGAAATATCTAAATATTCCTTTGAGGAACTTAAAAGAGTTATGTATTAGGAAAAGGATTTCTGATGTTGAAGAGTTTTTTTGTTTAATCTTATGAAATAAGGTTTGATCTTTTGTCAGTGACAAACCAACTAATCTTTGGAAAGAAGAGGGAAAATATATTACAGAATGTTAAAAATGAATAATAACTAATTTGCTTTCCTATGTATTAGCTTGTTTGCTTGGAAGATTAAAAGCAAATGTTCCAGATCTTACTATTTGCTAATTTTTGTATTTATTTATAAGGGAGAGGTTTTAGTCATTGTAGAATATTGCCTTTTTTGTCTATTTGGTGTATGTGTATGTGACTAAATGAAGAAATTATTGTTTTCTTTGTTCAAAACACTTCCTTAAAGTTTAACATGGTAGCTCAGATACTACATAAACCACTTCCCCCAGCCCCCCAAAAATAATTCTTTCAAGTTTATTGCTAAACTATTTTAAGACTTCACAATTGACATCTCAATGTCTCTGAGGTCTTCCAGTATATAATAACTATTAAATGGGTGTTAATTCTACTAGGAATTATGTTTGCTTGAATTAATTTAATAATATCTGTTTACTAGATTGAAGACCACATTATCCTTGGATTTAAGCCATTGAGATGTTTTTAGTTATATGACCAATAACAACAACAATGTTGAATGACTTACTCTAGTATTTAGAGGAGTTTTCAAATACCTCAGGAAAAGTGATAAAACTGATATAAGCTATCAAGAAACATATTTTACTAATATTTGTTTTAGAAGGTTTTTTTCTAAAAAGGGCCAAATTATAAATATTTTCAGTTTTGCAGGCATGATGGTCTCTGCTGCAACTACTCCACTCTGCTAAGAGTGTGAAAGGAGCCATAGACACCATTTAAACAAATGAATGTGGCTGTATTCCAAGAAAGGTAGCACTGGCAGAAACCAGTATCCTTTCCCTCAGATTTAAATCTATAAATGTTTACGTATAGACAGATCATGCATTTCTCAACTATAATTTTGCTAACATCTGTGCTATACCAATAGAATCTTGAGGAAATAAAGCATTTTAAAGCAAAAAATAACCAAATAGCTCATACAATGCTCCATACCACTGGGATAAAGTATAGCAGTGAATATGGGAAAAGGTATTGACCCATGTTTTCTCATCCATGGAGTTCAGGCTGTGGGGTCTCTTTCTCCTTATTTGTGGTCTTTTTCTGGTAAGCATTAGCTTTTATTTCTCTCCCCCTCAGGACTAGGACTAGCAGCAAAGAAAAATTGAATTTCCCCAAATGTTAATTATTTGCCTTTGCTTCTTATATTGGATCACAAATCAGTATGTGGACAACATACTCTCAACTTAGCTAACTTCTGAAGCAGCTTAGTTCTCTTCCTATTCATACCCAGCTTTGAGAAAACCAGTGGTTAAGGCTCTAGAGTTAGGCATAATTAAGTCCTGGTTTCACTTACCACTATGTAACTTTGGACAAGTTGTTTAGACTTTATGATCCTGAGTTGTAAAATGATGTTAATGCATATCTTCTAAGGTTGCCCTAGTGATTGAAATGGTATATGTAAAGTGCTTAGCTGACACACAGTTACTCAAAAATCCATTCATTCAGAAAGTGGGTTTTTTTTTTCTTTCTAATATTTATTTATTTATTTATTTATTTTTGACAGAGAGAGAGAGAGAGAGAACTGAGCATTGTCCTACACATTTGTGATACATCAGTAAATAAAACAAAGATCTGGTTCCAGAGGTTGTTCAGTAGAACGAATGGCAGAGTACACAATATACATAATAAATTATATATTATATTACAAAATGATACGGTAAGTGCTTTGGAAAAAAGTAGATTAGAATATGGGTAATCAATGAGTAGGAATGTTTGTAGTTTTAAATAGCATGGTCTGGATAAAGAAGGTGATATTTGAGCAGAGACCTGAAGGACATTAGGAAATAATGAGCCATTCAGGTGTGGGGTAAAGATGTTTCAGACTGAGAAAACAACCATTGTAAAGGCCCTAGAGTGGAAGCATGCAGGCCAGTGTGGCTGGAATAGACTGAACAGAGAAGAGAGTATAGATGAGATCTGAGAGATAACAAGGAAACAGTTTGTGACCAGGTGTCCATTGTAATCCAGGTGTCCATTGTAATGAGATGAACATTTATTCTGAGTGGAAATGGAGAGTAGTTTCAGGTTTTTGAATGATATGATCTGCCTTAGGTTTTTTTTTTGTTTGTATTTATTTATTTATTTATTTATTTATTTATTTTGACAGAGAGAGAGAGAGAGAGATACAGAGACAGAGAGAGAACTGAACTGGGGGAGCTCCCAGTTCAGTATATGGTTCCGCACGGGCCGGGGCCGGGATTCGATCCTCGGTCCCCGGTGCTGCAAAGTGAGCGCTTAACCCACTGAGCCATCCCAGCTTCCCCTAGGTTTTTTTTTAAAGATTTATTTTTATTGTTTTGACAGAGAGAGAGAGAGAAGAGGGAGGGCCCCAAACAGTCTCCATAGTTGTACATCATTGGTTTTTCCACATAGTTTCACTCCACAGGTGGACGCATGGCTGCACAGGGCAGGAACTGGGCCGGGGTCTCACCTCGATGAGAACTGAACTGGAGGCACTCCCCAGTTCAGCATATGGATTCACACGGGCCGGGGCTGGGATTCGATCCTTCGTCCCCAGGGCCGCAAAGTGAGCACTCAACCCACTGAGCCATCCCGGCTTCCCTGCCTTAGGTTTTGAAAGGACCACTCTAGCTACTGGGTTAACAATAGGCTACAGGGTCAAGAGTGAAGCAAGGAGACCAGTTTGGCTACTAAGGTAATCTTGGTGAGAGGCTAGGGTGGTAGCAGTAGAACTGGTGAGAAGTGGTCAGTCTGTATATAGTTTGAGATAGAGCCAACATGATTTGATTATGAATTGGATGTGGGATGTGAGAGTCAAGAATGACTCCATCATTTTTGGCTAGAACAGCTGGAAGTATGGGATTGCTGTCATCTTGAGATGGGAAAAGCTGTGGGTAAAGCAATTTTGTGGACATGTGAGTTTGTGGTGGTAGCGTGTTATTGCAGCTTCTATTTCGCACCACCTACCTTTAACTTCTTAAGTTATGCCACTGCTGTTTCATAAGTGACCCTTCATCTGCTTATCTTAAAGAGTTCAGTGGGAATCAACTTTACTGAAGTATAGCAATAAAATCCACCCATTTTAAGTGTATAATTTGAGCTTCAACAAATGTACACACCCATGTAAAAACTACCCACAATCAAGATAATGTTTCAGTCATTCCCAAAATTTCCTAGTCCCTTTTACAGGAATTTGGGAGTGGTTTGGCTGTATGGTTCTGGCTCAGGCTGCAACTGTGTAATCTGAAGACTTGACTAGAGTTAAAGGATCCACTTCCAAGCTCAACTCATATGGCTGTTGGTAGGTGGCTTCAGTTCCTAGTCATGTGCCTCTCCATAGAGAAAAAGATTGAAGTTGCCCTGCTTTTTATGACCTATTCTCCAGTCACTTGTGTCTTACTCTGTTCATTAGAAGTGACTCACTATGTCTAGCCCAGCGGTTAGATTTATTCACACACGGGTGTGAATACCAGGAGCCTAGGGTCATTGGGACTATCTTGGAAACTGGCTACCACAATATTAGATTTAGTGAATTCAGAAAAAACTAGAATGCTAATAGGAAACAGAAGCTCTCTATTCTCTCTGATTTGAAATAATGGCTTTATGATCTAAGAAAATGACCTTAGCGAAATCAGTCCTTGTATTTTTTCTGCCTTTGTGTTGGTAGGAATATTTTCAAACCAACGGTCTTTAATAAGGAAGGTCTGTTAATGCATAACTAACCATAAATAAGTACTTTATAATATGATCAAGTCAGAGCATACAATTTTATAATCTGTCTTTCAAATATATTTGAAACTTTTTGCACCCTGGTATCCAGTGAGCTGTTTACATGGGTTCTTAATAAAGATCTTTCTTAGAAAAGGGTTTAAAATAATACAGTGTAGTGGAAAGAGCTCTGGATTTGAGTCAGAAGACAGTCATAACTGTTTGCCTCACATGTAAATGGGATCAGAATGTCTGCCCTATTTATATACCTCATGTGAGGATTAAATGAGGTACTAGAATATGCGAGAAAGCAATTTAAATCATGAAACTATCCAAAGTTAAGCTATTTGATGGTGTTATGAGGTGAGGTTATAGATAACTTAGTCATGGAATTTTGTTGCCATAGTGTGTGTGCACCTTAGGTTAGCTTCACTTCAGGTAGCTATGCTGTGTTGGAAAACCACGTTTCCTCTAGTGGTCCATCTTAATAAACTCTTGACAGCTAAATGTTTCTAATTCTTCCTTAATCTAAACTGCTTTCTTCTGATTTAGTTGTCAGAAGACAAGGAAAGCAACTAATCAGAATTTAAATCATTCTGACATTAAATTTTTGTAGACCAATTCCTTTGATCTTTCCTCTTAGGACCCATTTCCAATTACTTTTTATTTCAAACAAAAGCAAATGATTATGGTTGACCAAAACTTGTTAGTCTTTTTTTTTTTTTTTTATTTTTTTCACATTTATAGAGAGAAATTATCTTTTTGTCTTCAGTGCATAGTTATTTCTATTTTACTTTTTGACAGATAGAGAGAGAGAGACAGAGACAGAGACAGTTAGAGAACCAAACTGTGGGAACTCCCCAGTTCAGCACGTGGGTCCTGCCTGGGCCGGAGCCGGGATTCGATCCTCGGTCCTCA
>PVKE010019513.1:0-28401 GCA_004027555.1 Craseonycteris thonglongyai | reverse complement strand
CTGTGTATGATATAGATAGGTAGATAGATGATAGATATATAGATAGATAAATAGATAGATATAGATATATATAGATATAGATATTGTTTTATATATATAGGTATATATATATATATAGATATAGATATAAATTAGACTCTCTGTTAACTGGAATTGAAGCAATCAGCACTCTCAAGCAACTGGCCAAAGATTTTTTTTTTTTTTTCTGGTTGCTTGAGATTTTGCTGGTTGCTTAAGTTATGATTAACAGAGAGTCTACTTACATTTTTTAACATCTACCAATCCCCATGGGTGCCAGGTAATCAAGAGTCTACTGTACATATATAATCATACATATATCATACAAAATACTGAGGGTTACTTGTTACTTCCAACTTAAATTTGTGGTGATTATTTGGTAGATAGCTTGTAAAATGTTATCATAAAGTCTTGGGGAGGGAAGAATGGGTTGACTTGACAGATTGAATGCTCATCTTGCAGCCACCAGGGTTTGAGGATCAAGTCCCAGCCTCAGCCCATGCAGACCCATATGCTGAACTGGGGCAAACTTCCCATGTGGGAGGAGCCCGGTTCAGCCCCCGGATCACAGAGGTGGGCCCCCATGTAGGAGGCCCCCAACCCAGTTCCTACCCTGTGTGGCCACCCCCTGCCCACCTGTGTGGAACAAAGCTGTCAAAGACTGATGATGTACAACTATAGAGACAGCACTGGGGCCTCCCCCTTCTCTATGTCTCTCTCTGTATCTGTCAAAAACAATAAAATAAATCTTAAAAAAAAAAAAAAAAAGATGGTCAAAGAGAGGATGCACAATATGGGACTATTACCTGATCTTAACAGAGTATGGGATTTGATTAGAGGCTGAGAAAGATGAAAGGAAAAAAAATATTGCAAAAATCAATAAAGATAAAATTGCTCAGGCCTCTAAAAATTTTATTCAAGTTTGACCTCTCATGCATATAAAAATTATATGATAGCCCAATCCTTGTGATTCATTGAGAGAGCACTCAAAATTTTTGATGTTAACAAACATGAGCCAGAATGAGTCAACTGCAGTTATTTTATTTATTTTTTATTTTTTCTATCAACTTTCCCTTCTCTGCTAAGAAAACATAAACAGTAGAAAGATCAGGTCTATGATGAGAAAATAGTATGTTAATTTTGAATAAACAGACAAGTAGAATAAACAGAAGATGAAAGAATGATTTTATATTAGTGCTCTTCTTAAGCAACCCCAAATAGACACACTATCAGTGAAAAGTTAATGTGTTTCTTGAACAAACAAATTCAAGAAAAGTCCTCCATGATTCCTCTTCATCTGCTATTCAGACTATAATCTCTTTCTACAAAAATATCTTCTTTCTGTTTACTCAACAAAATATCTTAAGTGCTATGATGAGCCAGACATTTCACTGTGTATTAAATAGGTTTTGAGATAAAAGAATCAATTTGGCCACTTAGTTTTTCAGGGGCCTAAAATATCTTGTCATATCTCAATACTAATGGGAAACCATTTGTGTCATTTCTGAAGGATATTGCCAATTTCTATCCCTCACTGGTAGCATTATCTAAGAGAATCAAAAGAGTAAATATTTTATTCAATCAAGTACCAATTTATCAGAATAGAGTATGAGAAAGCTCGTAGAAGAATAAGACAGAAAGTTTTCTTACCATTTGTTTGAATGTGAATCTTTCTACCCTGCCTGCATAGTTCCTCAGAGGTTGAAGAAAAGAAAACTCTCATCACTCATATGCTTTTGGTCAAGAAACCCTGAGGACTACTTCCTGTATTGCTGTACCAATCTAGTGCTGATGGAAACTGGTTTGTGTTTTATTTTATTGTACTGCTGTAAAGCAATTTTGGTCTCCAATTGAACATTTCATTTCTTCTTTATTAAATTTCATGATTGTTCTTTTACCTCAGGTAGTCAGAGTAGTAGCACTAATATTTTTGAAGAGCACATTTTCTTCAATGTAAGTGCTTATCATAAAGAATATGGCTTTTTAGGCAAGAAATTCAGGCAAGATAAGCTGGAAAGGGGTACATAGATCCTGAAAGGGTAAAGTGCAGGTGCTGGTACAATAGAGAGGAAGGGAGGTGAACTGGTAGAATATATATCAGATCAATGTGGTGCCTAATCAATGTGGCAAAAGGGCCAAACCTTCATGGTTGAGACTTGATTGATAACAAATTGCATGTCTGTAAAACATTATTATAGAGAAAATGGATGTGAACTATGTTGAAGTTAGAAGCAAAGCACACAAGCTACAAATGAATATCATGAATTTAGGCCAAATTCAAGTGTTACCTTTTCTGTCAAGTACTGTATAACTACTTCAACCCTCATTGTTCTTCCTTTTCTGTGACCCTTATATATTATTTCCTTCACTGCTACACATTTTAACATTTAACATTTTTGTTTGTTTGTTTGTTTGTTTTTTTGGTATTGTGTGGTCTTCTTTTTGACTCTTTTGAATACCTAACGCTATTGGTTTAGTTGATTATACCTTGTTCCTTAACTAGCTTGCAAGCCTTTGAGGATGGTGGTTTTATTCTCAAATAGATCAAGTGATTTGGTAGAATTACATTAATGTAACCATAGTATTTACACAATGTATCACTATAATAATATTTAAAACACTGAATCTGCACTTTTGATAGCATATGTATTATGCCCAAGTGTTGATAAATTTAAACCTAGATCTATAAAACCCCGGAGCTCACATTTATTCTATCATAAAGAAGTACAAGAATTCTACTCAAACAATCAGAATTCTAGTTTGAACTCAATCCCCTTCTAGCTGCAGAACTGTAGACATTCATTTCCCTTTTCTGAGCCACAATTTCATTACCTATAACGTGAATATAACAACTATCCTGAAAACCTCTTTTTTAAAAAAGATTTATTTTATTGTTTGAGAGAAGAGGAGAGGGCCCAGAGCAGTTTCCATAGCTGCACATCATTAGTTGTGATGTAGTTTCATTCTACAAGTGGATGTGGGGCTGTGCGTGTTGAGAACCAAACTGGGGGATCCTCATATAGGAGGTGAGAACCCTTGCCACCATTCTGGACATCACCAGTTATGCCCCAGCTCAGCACATGGGCCTGCACAGGTCAGGGCCAGGATTTGATCCCCAGATCTTGTGATTGCAAGGCAAGCACTCGCCCTGCTTAGCTAAGCTGGTATCCCTGAAAACCTCTCAATGTACTTAAAATTTCATCAAAATTATAATACATATGAATAAATCTCTAAAATAAAAGGTATTATTGAAATTGAAGTATTATGTCTCATATCTTCTTTTGTTCTTCCATTGTTCCAGTTCTTGGCACAGTCTTGAAATATGAAAGACTTTCAACTATTTTTAAATGCCATAGTTTTTGATGATGATGAAACGATGAAAATAAAATTCAGAAAGCAGGCTTATAAAATATGTGATCAATTCTAGAAGCTTTTTATGTTGTTTTGAAATTTAATTTCAGGGGTGTGTGTGTGTGTGTGTGTGTGTGTGTGTGTGTGTGTGTTTACTATGTTGAGCAAGTTGGTGGGTTGGGAAGAAAAAATGTTTGGTGCCTGAAAAATTACCTTTACAGAGCATATGCATAGAAAACCAATTAGTTCTGAAAAATTCAGTTGTTAATACACCAGGGAACATAATTAAACTAAAGTTATTGATTTGGCTTATTAAAGTAGTAACTGTGCCCCATAAGATAATTATTAAAAACCAATATTCTTTGCTCTAAAAAAATGTGGAACATTATCTGACCCCCTTGTTTTCCATGTATCCTTTCCATTACCCAAGACATAATAATTTAAATTCAATTTGCTGGGAATTTGATGTTTATTTGAAATTCTAATTATGAGAGGCTATTAAATTGGTAACCCCTATAAATCATTCCTTCTAATACTTAGATACTTATGTAATCCACTCCCACATTAATACTGGGCTTAGCCACATCTTTTGTTTTGATCAAGCAGACATCAGAGTGACAATGAAAGCAGAGACCTGAGAAGTAATTGCACATGGGGACCTGTCATCTTAGAACACTCGTCTGGAAGCTAGCCAACATTCCTGTAAAGATGCTCAGACAAGATTACTAAACAATGACAGATAACAGAGAGAGAGAGAGACCTTAAATGATGACAAACCATCTTAAAATTCAGCCCCAATTGAGCTCATATTTGAATACAGCTGTGTGAGTACCTTCAATAAAAAATGTGGAGCAGGGAAAGCTGGGATGGCTCAGCAGGTTGAGGGCTTGCTTTGCAGTCCCAGGGTCCAAAGATAGAACCCTGGTCCCGACCCATGCAGACTCATATACTGAACTGGGGTGTGCCTCCAGTTTGGTTTTTGCCAGGGCAAGCTTACCTTGCAGGAGGCCCCTGGTTTGGCTCCCAGCTCGCGGGGGCCGTGCAGGGTGGAAACCAGGCTGGGGACCTCCCACCCTGCATGGCCCCTGCCCACCTGTATGGATGGAAACCATATTGAAAGCTGATGACATACATCTTTGGAGACTGTTCTGGGCCCTCTTCCCTCTCTCTGTCTGTCTGTCTCTGTTTCTCTCTCTCTTTCAAAACAATAAAATAAATCTTTTAAAAATGTGGTTCAGAGAACCGACCACACGAATATTGATGTCACTGTTGCTTCAAGTCACTAGTTTTGGGGTACTACGTTTTGCTACAATAGATAGCTAAAGCACTAATGGAGATTCAAATATTATAGATATAACACAAATGTAAGCCTCTACCATCATAATCAGCTGGTTTCCTCTCATATCTATCACTATAAAAGTAATCAGAATGTTGAGTTGTAAGTCTTTTGAGCTCACTTCCTTTTATCACCAACAACTGAAGACTATAGTTCAAGAAGATTGATGCTCCTTCTCTATGTTCTCCCTTTAGAAGATACAGGATATAAACTTTGATTTTGTTTTAACCTTGTTTTTCTTCAGCTATTTGAGAACTATCACACCTGAGTTGGCAAATAAGCATAAAGTTATTTTAGAGAAATTGGAAAAGTGTAATAATAACTTTGAAAAACATTTATGAAATGAGAATCCAAAGGAAAAATCCCTGAAAGACTTTACCTTTCTACAGCATTCTCTCCCATAAGGGAACCTACATCCTAGCTAAATATGCACGGCCTTCTGTCTCAAAAACCTCAAGCATCTTCTTCAAGTGTCTCTGATTGACTCCTACTCACATTTGGATGATATCCATTTCTATTCTAAGAAGGGCTCTGGTTTTCTAAATCTCTTTTCCTCCTCCTTCCATACTTGTCTTCAAGTATTCTCATGTCCCAATTATACTCCCAAGATGTCACTTTGGGTCTTTTATAAAATGGTTAATTTTCTTTGAAACATCACAAGTCTTAAAGAATCATGTTATGGACCCAAAGTAGGAATATGGAGAGAAATTTTTCAGTGACCATATCCAAGGGCTTCTTTATAATATTCACATTACAGTAAGTTGCAGACAGGTTCCTGTCTTGTTTAAACTATTAAATCAAACATATAAACCTTTCCTCCCTCCCTGCCAAGGTCAGACATTTGTTCTACAGGCAGCTGAGAGGGCAAACTAAACTCATATCAACAATAGCTGGCTGATAATCACTATTTCACTTATAAAATTAGTAAGAATCATTGTTGTCTAAAATATAATAAAATAAGTTCCATGCCACATTATAAACTCCTTTTTATATTACCCCAAGTGAGGGTCTGGATTGATTATTTTAGCATAAGAAAAAGAGAAATTTGTCCCCTAGAAAATATGAAGGGCATCAGAAAAGAGAAAAATAAGGAAAAAGGTGAGTGGCCAACTCTTGAGCCACAGACAGTATTTACTTTTTAATGCAAATGTAAACTGAAAATAGGGGATGCAAGGATAGTTCAGCAGGGTGAGCACTTCTCTTGCAACTGCGAGGTCTAGGTATCAAATCCCAGCCCTGGTTCATGAAAACCCATATACTGAACTGTGGTGCAATTGGTAACTGTTGGGATAACGGCGAAGGTTCTCTCACCTCTCATGCAGGAGCCCCTTGGTTCAGTTTCCTCCCCACATGGCCCCATACCCACCTGTATGGAATGAAATTATGTCATGACTAATGATGTACAACTATGAAGACTGCTCTGAGTCCTCACTTCGTCTCTCTCTCTCTCTCTCACCATTTTTCTCTCTCTCACTCTCTCCTCCCTCACACCTCTCAAACAATAAAAGAAATCTTAGAAAAAAAATGAAAATAGTTGATTAAACAAAAGCAGTTAATAATAGTAATGTGACTCAATTTCTATTTCGATTTTCACTTATTTGAATACCCTACTGTGGTCCAATTCTCTCATGAATAAAAAAATAAATAAATCTCTTAGAAGTTTTTTTTTTTCATATCTGATGAAATGTTTTTAACTTAATGCATATATTAAATAAAAATTTTGGAACGTTTTAACTACTTAAATAACAAATATAAATTTTACAATGCATTCAAATTAGACCAGCACCTTGCTCTAACTCTTGCCACTCCGACGATTCTAAAATTGTTAAGTACTCACACATAGTAGAATTACTACATAAAAATGCATCGTTAGCTAACAGATATCAATAAACGTTTTTTTTAAAGTAATTTTACATATATAGAATGATTGCAAAGATAGTGCATAGAATTCCCATATACGTCACACCCAATTCCTCTTGTTAGCATCTTACACAGTATACTTGTCACAGTGAACAGTTAGTAATATCTTAAGTCCATACTTTATTTGGATTTCCTTAGTTTATCCCTAATGTTCTTTTTCTATTTTAGAATTCCATGCAGGATACCTCACTACGTATAATTGTAATGATTCCTTAAGCTTCCCTCAATTATAATAGATTCTCAGATTGTCTTTTTTTTTTTTATGACTAATAGTTTTGAAGAATACTGGCCCATTATTTTGTAGAATGACATTTAACTGAGATTTCTTTGATGCTTTTCTTATGGTTCAATTGTGGTGGTGCATTTTGGGTAAGAAGACCCAAGTGGTAAAGTGCCATTCTTATAACATTTATATCAAGAATTCATACTATCAATCTGACTTATTACTGTTGATGTTAATCTATTTTTTTTTCTTTGATTTATTTTATTGTTTTGAAAGAAGGTGAAAGAGAGAGAGAGATAAAGAGAGAGAGAAGTGGGGAGGACCCAGAGCAGTCTCCATAGTTATACATCATTAGTTGTGACATTGTTTCATTCCACACAGGTGGATGTGTGGCCAAGTGGTGTGGGAACAAAACTGGCGGACTCCACATGGGAGGCAAGAACCATCGGTGCTGGAGTCAGCAGTTACAGTTGCCCTGCAATTCAGTATGTGGGTTCGCATAGGCCAGGGCCAGGAGTCGATCCCCAGACCTCTCAGTTGCAAGGCAAGCATTCAACTGCTGAACTATCCTGGCATCCCCTGTTGATGTTAATCTTGATTACCTAACTTAAAATTGTATTTCTCAAGTTTTATAACATAAAGCTTCACTTTTCAAACAGAAAACATTCATGGGTATGTGAAAAATAATGAATAACAATATTTAACTGTGTTATGAATATTGTAAAATTAAATCTGTGGTTTGGACTTTTAGTGTAATATTTTTTCTTTCCTAACTTATTACCCCATTTCCACTATTTTACATTAAGATAGGCACTAAAGAAGTGTCAGTATTTAAAAAAAGCTGTTTTAGAAACAAGAGGTACAATTTATAGAACTAAGTTTAAAAGGGGTACACAGTGGATAAAGGTCTGGAACCAGTGCCATAAAGTTACTCTCATCCCCTCTTTTCTTAATACTGTATTCTTTGGGAAATAAGTCATTGTGTGAAGGCTACAATTACAGACTGAGGTATTTATATTTAACCTCTTTGAAGGTAAAAATCTCAAAATAAAATTGCTTGGAGATCTGAATGAGATATTTTTCTACTGCTCCCATTTGTTATTTATTCAAGCATTTATATATGTCAGTATAGACTCACAGAAAGTTATTTTAATATTTTAGCTTATAATTCAATACAAATTTACTTTTATTTTTTTCTTAAATTGTCACAGCTTCAGTTATTGCAACTGTCTCAGTTGTCTACTGTATCCATTGGACATATTCCCATCACTATATTGATTTTATTTTTTGTTTATTTTTAGCAGGTTCTTGCTTTATTGAATTATAAGATGATCCAGGCTTTTCTTGTATATTAGTTCTTAAGTCCTAGAATAAGTTACTTCTCTAAGTAATCCTGATTTTTGGTTGTTTGTTTTGTAATTGGAGAGCAGCTTTAGAAACCAAAATCAGGGCACTAGGTGTCCTCATTGCTACTGGAATGCCATTGGTTCCATGCCTGCTCAGCTGACAGAACAAAGAAATATATGTGTGTATGCTAACCCATGCATTTATAGATATCTATATACATTTCTATATGTAAACATCTGCATGTCTGTTAAGCTGAAAATGAATGCACACTTATGTTTCCCACTCTAATCCATTACTATATACCTATAACTCTACCTTGCTTGCTTCCTTGGATTATCTGTAGACACCAAGTTCAAAAGTGTGAGAACTGGCTTCTACCATCTGTCATCTATTGGCTTGACTGTTCGATTACAGTATATGGGTGTAATGGTTTCAAAACTTTTTAACCTTTTATCTCTATGGAAACAAACAAAGAAAAAACTTTGTCAACTAGCATGCAGTGCTTTGTAGAAATTCATTTGCCCTTTGTCTTCCAAAATCCCCTCATTTTCAAAGTTATTTAAGTCAGCACATTATCCTGCCCCCTTCATACTGATACACACATTTGCAAAATATTTAGATTATTTATCACATTCTGCATTTCAACCTTAGATCCTCTGACTGATAAAATGCTTTTTTTAAAGTTTTTATACACTAAGATTTACTCTGTGTTATATGTAAATTGGTGCAGCCACAATAAAAAACATTATGAAGGCTCCTCAAAAAATTAAGAATATAGTTATCATAATATGCAGCCACCCCTCTTCTGGATACTTACTCCCCCAAATCTGAAAACATCTATCTGTAAAGATATGTGTACCCTTATATTCACTTTAGCGTTATTCATCAATCCAACTTCATACCCTATGTTCCTCAGAAACCCTCTTCTATGTAAAAGCGGAAAAGACCCTTTTATGCTCTGAATTTTTAGGTTGACTAAAAAATGAAAACCTAAATGGAAATTATGAATAGCATGGATAAATAAATGGTGCCATAGTATTATAGTTGATGGCAGATAAAGAAAATAAACTATATTTACACAGATCAATATATACAAACCTCTGAAATCTCAAGCAGACAAACACCGGCTACAGGGAGGTACATACACAATGACACTGAAATTGGTAAATTATACTCAGACAGAAAACAATATTCAATTTCAATATTATTTATGTAGACACACATGTATGTTGAAAACAAAACTGCTAGATGGACAGAAAAAAACATACATACTTCGGAGTTATTTTAAGTAGAAAGAATGGGTATGGGACCAGAATGTGGTTTAAAGCTCTAATTATATTCCTTAGAAATATATTTTCTTACAATGAAAGAGAAAGAGCGAGAGGGGGAAAAAAGGAAGAAAGAAAAAAGGAATACAAGTATGGACAGAATAAGGAGCCTGATTTTTGCCACATAATGCTGGGAAGAGACTTTACCTTGTCTGTTTTGAGCTAATGAGGAATTGTCCTGCTTGGACAGACAGAATCTAGAAAAGTCCTTTATCTATAGCATCAACTTATTATTTCTCCTGGCTCTACTCCATTTTCCATGTGCAAAACACACTGATAAAAACATCCATTCATATTACTTTTAAATATTTTAATTTTTTATGAATTTAAAAAGTATTTTGCTTCAGAATTTCAAGATGTCTAAATAATGGCAGCTGCAATTGGGGAATTTAGTGTGATAAAGTTAATTAAGTGATAAAAACTTATTTTGTGCATTCAATGTAAAACTAATGCTAAACTGACTTTTTAAAATCTTCCCCATAGGCGTGTAGGGGAAGATTTATGTACTTACCATACATACTTTTCTGCATAAGACAAGCACAGGATCCAGAGACCAAAGCCTTTTAATTAACTACCATGGGAATGTTCAGGTGTTAAATTCGTCACCAGGGAAAGCCCATTCCTCAAAAGCAATCTCAAAACATTGAAGACAAAATACAAATATTTGTAGAGATTGGGGCAGACAAGTTCAAGGAGAGTGCAGGAATGTTCTTTTACTGTTCCTGGAATCACAGTTCCTCACAGTTTCAAGTATCATAATGAACTAACTTTGATCAATGCGACGCTTTTTTAAATACAAAAGACATAGAAAATAACAAAATACAGTTTTTTTTCCCTCAGTGTCTATTTATCAATTGACCTTCACATTGACCTTCACATGAAAACGACTTTTGTATATGCTGGTTAAATTTACCCATGAATAAGACATTTTATTAGGTTTCAGGGCAGGTTAAGTGTGATAATCTCTAAACAAGGCCAGTGTCAATAATTTGCCCAATTTTCTTCAAAATGAAATCAATCTTGTCCATGAATTTATCGAATAAAATTATCTACTCAGTTTGGTCTTTTAATCAAGCATAAATAAAATCAGTGTTTGAAAGTAAAAGAATCTGTTCACTCCAAAATATTTCCTATTATAAAATTCTATAGTTTTAAGATTCCATAAAATGAGTAAATGGCATCTATAAGTGATTGTCTATCAACCAATTCAAATAGGCTGAACCATGGACCTCTTTTTTTTTAGTCAAATTTAGGGTAAAATCTCAAGCAGGCATTTTGATACTATACAATTGAATCATGTGTGTGCTTGATTGGACTGAGAGAGAACAAAATACTGTATGTAATATTCTCTATTATCTCTACTGACTTTGGTTACCCAGGTATGAAACTAAACTATCTGAGCAAGATTGTAGATTATTGAGAATTTTTTTATGTTAAATGCTCATAATTCTATCACTGAGAATATGACTAGAACTCTACTGGAAACTGTCTCTCTTTTCAGTATGTAAAGATGACTTGAATTAACAGATCCTTCTTTATATGTTTAATTCTGTGAAGACTGTCTTAAAATGCCCAACAAAAGGAATAAAACTTGCCATTCCTGTGTGAACACTCATTTCTTCACTCCTAAATGTTGATGTTACTCTTGCTACCCTCCCGTTTATTCGAAATGGGATACTAATCTTATTTCACATTACTTTCTTTACCATCCCTCGTTGGAATAAATCAGTAGCTAAAGTAGACTTCATACATTTAGGTCCATTCCTGAATATGTATGTGAAGTAGTTTTTGGATATGTGTCTGCAGCGAAAGACTTGACTCCTGACAACTCCTGCAATATTTTCTACCTGTGTGACATGGGGAAATTTATTTAATCTCTTTCTTTGTTTTCCCATTTTAAAACTGGATTACTAAAACTGGGAACTAATAATAATTTTTGCCTCAAGCAGTTATTTGGAACATTAAATAAGTCACTTACTTATCAAGAATATTTTCAGGGACATAGTAAGTTCTTAGTAAATGTTATTTGTTGTTGCTGATCTTTTGATTACCATTGGAGGTGGTGGTGGTGTTATATTAAACAAAAAGGCCAATTATGACCACACCTTGATTTCCACATTTTACTCTCCTCAACTTGAGCTGAGCTTTCTTTGAGTTTTGACTTTCATGATATTTTGCTTTCAACTTGATGCTTTCATGTATAACTGAAATGTCCTTTTCCCATTCTTACTAAAATTCTTCCCCTAATGACATTGTTTTCATAAACTTGACCTCTTCTCCAATTATTTTACTAGCTATGTATTTCTAATAAATATACAGGCACTTCTTGTTGTTAAACTATGAAACAGTAGAGTGAGCCTGAGGAGACTTCTCATCTTCACGCATTTGAAGCTATTTTCTATGGAATTGCACCTGCAGGAGTAATACAGTGCTATTGTGGTGAGAAGCTTAGATTGCAATCTTATCCTGGTGAACATGGATCTGATCCATTGACTTTCGTTGTAGAAGAGGTGAGGAGAGTGGTGGTGGAGAGAAGGGGGGATTATAATGTAATAGGAGGACATCAAGAGAACAAGAAAGATCTGGATGTTTCAAATCGTGACATTTTTACCTCGTGTCTACTAGAAAGTGTTGTAGTTGATTGATAAAACTAGTTTATAATGGGAACTTGAAACAAATAACATTAACAAAAAATCACAATATGTTTCTGAATTAAATGTGTAACAATATACTAAAAATATGATATAAATGTAAAAAACAAAACTATATCTTCCTCTGAAATGCTAGCTAAAGAATGTTCCTGGGGATGCTGAGATAGCTCAGAGGTCAAACTCTTATCTCCCAATTGTAAGGTCCAGGGTTTGATTCCCAGCCACAGTCCATGCAAACCCATATGTTGAACTACAGCACAACTAGTAACTGCTGGATGGCATGGCAGCCTGTGTTCTCACCTCTTACATGGGAGGCCCTGGTTCAGTTTCCATCCTGCACAGTCCCACATCTACCTGTGTGGAATGAAACCATGTCACAACTAAGGCTGTACAACTGTGGAGACTGCTCTGGGCCCTCCACACTTCTCTCTCTCTGTGTGTCTCTTTCATCTTCTCTCAAACAATAAAATAAAATCTTAAAAAAAAAAAAAGAATTTTTCTGATGTGTAGTTGTCTTAAATGATCATATTTTAAAGTATAAAAGTCTTTTTTTTTAATCTTAAAAATATTAAAATAATTGCTAGTGGTTCATTGAAAATATATATATTTTTTTAAAGTGGTGATGATAACAATATATGCAGGCAATTCTCACTTCTAGAGTAGTGCTAGGTCATAAAACTGCCCATGTAGATGAAACTGTGCAAAGTGATTATAATCAATGAAATAATCTATTACTGTTTTATGACTTCTTAAAATATTCACCAAAATATTAAAAACCATCTACCATCATTTATAAGTATATAGGGAAATTTAAAAAAAATAGAAAAACTACCTAATACCCTGCAATTTTAAATGTAAGAAATAATAAAAAATAATGTGTTTATTTCTTTGCAAAAAAAAAATGTATAAAGGATAGTTTGGACAATGATTGCCTTCTTCTCATTCATAATATCTCATAGAGTAGGCGTCTTTTCTATGCCATCATGAATTAGCATGCTCCTCTCTTAAGTTTGGATCAGCTCCCAACATTTTATTATTTGTGCGTTCAATGTCATGAAATATATCCAAGAGTTCCTTTAATGTGAAGGTTTTCTTGCCGATGTCATTTCTTCTGGGACATCTTCATCATTTTTATCACAACCATTTCATCTGTGTTGATAAGGTCACCTTCACTAAATTCCTCTGGCCACACATCTAAAGTCTCTTCAATGGTAGCAGTGTCAACATTGTCATGGTTAGCTATTTCTTTCTTCTATAACTGCATTTATGTTCAATTTGAATTTCACTTACAACGTTATCACTCTTCACTTCTTTGCAACGCTTTCATTTTTGCTGGCCTATTACCTCTTTTGATTCTTCATTTTTGTAAAATGGCACATAGTTTTATGATTAGGAGATAGCATAACATAACTATGTGTTTTGCTGTCTGTGCATGAACCAAATAACAAATATACTGTGCCTAAAACCGACATTCTCTAAAAGTTATGTGGTTAGTCTTGGAACATGATGCTTATCTGTTCTTTATGATTTGTGGCTTGACAAGCTAGCAGAAAACTTTGTACTTTGTGCAATTACTTGCAGTTACTATATCTTGTTAACTCAAATTAGAACTGTGATGTTAGGAGACTGGTTTTAATTAAGATTTGTGTATGTTTTGAACACATATGACCTGTATGTAAATTGAGGTTTATCTTACTTTGTTAGCTATTGTCTTGCCACACCTGTAGGCCCCAGCAGTCTCCACATGCACATCTAAATGCTCAAAATATGTTCAATCTCTCTTAGTATAAATGAGTAATTATTACTTATACTCAAGAATTTTACAATATCTCCAAAGAGATATTAGAGATATAATGTAGATGATTATAATTATTAAACAATCTATTACATGATAATTAAAAGAGAGGAATAGATATTTAATTATGGAAAAAATAAAAATAATTGGTCAGTGTGGTTAATATTTGAACACTTTTGTGTCTGTTGTTTTATAAGGAAAAAACTTGCTTGTGAGTAAATTCTACTTTTTGAAACCAATTGGGACTTGCTTGTTTCTAGTAATTTAGGATAATTTAACTGGAACTTTGGGGAGGAAATTATTTGTTATTTACATTAATATCTAGAGAAGAGTTATTGAAGGTGGCCTTTGATGCCGTTGTTCATGTTTCAGAATGTTATAACTGTCTCATTTTAATTAATCTGTTTTTCAAGAGAGGCAACAAGTGATCTCAGCATCCGGAAACCCTTTGTTTGCAAACAAATCACTTGGCAGAGCTGAATTCCTTCCTTAAAAAGATGTTGCATCTCATCAGCCTCTGATTGGGAGGCAATTCCTTTCTTCACTTTTTTCACCACTGGTGCCTGGTAAAAATTGTTTCTTTTCTTCACCTTCTATTTTCAAAGTGGGAGGTATGCTTGTCCAGGCAGTATTTACTGGTAGTCTGTCTAGCATAGCCTCCCAGTCCTCTGTATTTTCTGTGACCTCGCCTAACTTTTTGTGTATTTTTTATGTTGCCTGTAATTAAAAAAAAAAATATATATCCCTTCATTAGAATTAGTTTGTGGATGCATTTTCATTTGCTGTGTGTTTAAGATTTCCTGTGTGCTAAGCACAAAAATTAAATAAAATGCTTTCATCTCCCCAAAGGGTAAAACTTAATATCTCACATTTAATTTCAGATAGTAGCTGAAGCACTTTAAGAGATACTATTACCCAGGAAAATGAAATGACCAGAAATAGTTCCAGTATGCTAGTTAAATTTGGGAACAGGAATAAAAATGATAATACCAAGAATTGTTATATTTTATATACTCAGATTCGCATATAATATATCATCAGTTAGCATTGTCCTAGAGACTCATATTAAATTCCCAATTAATTTTTTTTTTTACAGGGAGGAAATGAAAACAAGCTAATAAGCTGAAAAATAAGTAATATTTGTTCATATGTATATGTATGTATGTGTAAATGAGAATAGAATTTTAGCTAATGTCATTATTTGTATGGGATTCTAAATAATCATTAAATGTTATTCTACTAAATGCACTCATATTTACAAAGATCTGCTTTTTACCTAAGAGTGTTAAAAAAAAAAAAAGACTAGAATAGAATGATGAGTAAACACAGACTCTAATTTCAAGGAGATTCTATACTTCTAGAAAGAAATGTATATCAATAAACAATTGAAATGCATAATTCCATTTCAAGAAGCAGTCAGAAGATAGTTAACTTTACACCTAATTAGGAAAAGTGGGCTAATGCAAGGGAGGATCCTATCAAAAGTGACAACTTTGCAGAGTTTGGAATGGAAGAAAGGATCTCATGAGAGAGACACCGTAGAATGGAGGCTGGTGGAAGACAGAGGGAGAGGAGAATTCCAGGCTAGAGCAACATTGAACAAATGCAGCAACTTGCAAAGCAGAACTGTGCCTTGCTGACCATATTTTATAATCCTGACAGAGCATCCCAGATGCCAAGCAGAAGATGTGGCTGTAAAGGCAAGTAGTAGAGGTGGTTCTGGGTTCTGTTTTTACCACACCATAGCTTCTTTGTGTAGGTGGAATGAATCCCAGTGAGAGGGTCTGTAAAGGATGCAATAATTCTAGAAATCAAATATCACAAATTAGATTATAATCACATTTTAGAGGTTATTTACTTTAGCTTCCTATACCAGTGCAAGGATTCTTTAGTTTTACTGGTGGAAGGAAAGGTGCCCTGCCCCCACCCACCCCCTTTTCTCCTTCTGGCTTCCTTTATCACTTCCTCCTTTATTTTTAAATCCGTTTCTTTCCCTTTGTGGTCTTACTGCTTTGGCTAGCAAATAAAATACCTTAAGAAAATAGAAATAAACAAGTTGAATGAAATGTTTTCTGTGTGTTTCTTTTTATACTTAAACACATATTCACCAACTTTTTACCACTTTCATCTATACACATAGAATGTTCATAATTATTGAATTTTAAAATTTTTGTAGCATAATATTAACATACTTTCCCTAATATTTAAATAATAAATTTTAGAACATAATTTGTAATTATATTTTTATTAAATAATAGGTTATTAAAAAGTGTAAAAGGACGTACAATGAAAAGTAAAACTTACTGCCACACCTCTCATTATCCAGTTTACTCTTCAGCAACCTATAACAATTTTTGTTTCATCCAGGAATTTTAAATGTATATTTAAAATAATTCTTTTTCTTGAAATAATTTTTGAAATTATTCTTCTACTTTTATATAGTATGATTTACACTTTTTAATCTCCTAGACATTTCTCATATTAGTATATATAGACCTTCCTATTTTTAAATTACTTATTATTACATTGTGTGCATAAATTATATCTATAAACATTCTTTTTATTATTTAGGAACATCTTATTTTGTTACTACCAAAATGTTGCAACCAATAACCTTGTCCATGCAATGTGTCTTGCCTTTATGTAAAAATCTGAAGGATACGTTTTTATAGAAACTAAGTAGTTGCATTAAGTGATTGGACATTTTAGATTATGATCGATGTTACCATGTCACTCTCCATGTATACTAAGCCAATTTACACTCTACCAGTAGCATATGGGAATAGCTATTTCCCCAAACTTATTTATACTAGATATTATCAAACTTTTCATCTTAGCAAATGTGATAGTTGGATAAATGTGGAATCCTACAGTTTTGCAATTAATTATCTGATCTTGCAGTTTATTTGCTTGTTTGTTTTTCTTCTGTCAACATCCTAATCTACACTTGCCCTATTTTTTTTTCTATTAGGTTACTCATATTTTCAAAATTATCTCTGAAGTGTTATGTATACAACCAGTGTTCACACACTCTTTCTTTCATGTAAGTTGTAGTATTTCTTCTTACATATGTCTTTAATTCTATTATTTAATTTTCAAAATTCATAAATGGTTTCAATTTTTGATGAATGTCTGGGGGCACAAAAAATAATTTTCCTACCACCTTCTAAGTTCATCTGGTTAGGCTAATAATTCAATTAACAAAGACAAATTAACAGGAGAAAATATCCAAAATTTACTACAGATATGCATTCAGGGGTGCCATAAGAATATACATGGGGCCCAAAGATATATTGGGAATTTGAGATGTATATGCCAATTTAGACTAAAGAGAAGGGTTGTGATTTAAGACATCAAAGGGCAAGAAAGCAATTCACATGGAAGTAGAAAAGCAAGTGTTTGGTAAATGAATATTTGCTGGGCCATCTTCAACAATGAAACACACAAAGGATGTTGAACAAGTGGGCTTTGCTAGGTTCCTCTCTAGCACACACTGGTTTATATAGTATTAAACTATTTTTATCTGTAATAACAATTTCCTTCCTGGAGCAGGTCCTCTATCTAAATTTCTTTCAGGCAGTTAGTAGGGAAAGCATAGGTTTTTCCTGAGTCTTTTGTTTTTTAATAATCAGCTTGAAACAATATCCCAAAAGGCATATTTTGGGGTGAAAATTTCTGCTTCTAAGTCGCTCCTGTGCTACTTCCCTAGAAGTTTCACATTTTGGTAGTTGGGTTGATAGACTGTTTCATAGTTCATAAAATCAGTCTTAATCTGGAGAATAAGTAGTTTAGTTAAACAGTTGTATCTTCTTTTAGGAGGTTGTGATACAGATGGACTCTCACAGCAATGCCTGCATTGTATAAGCAAGCAATTATATCTAATAAGAAGCATGTCTATGTAAGTGAATGAGAAAAACAAAACAAAATAAAGGTTAATGATTGGAGCAGACTGTTATATATAATTTCAGTTCCTGAGTTCTGAAGGTAGGCAGTTGAAAAGATTTCTAGATGTCTGGCTCAAAACTTTTTTCCCTCAAGTAAAGGCAAGTAGTGACAATTTGATAGATTATCCTAATTTACAGATTGAATGTATCTGGTGATGTTATCAAATTTTCAGGCAAATTTTGAGTGTGTATGTGGCTCACACAGCATCCATCACAGAGACAATTAATTAACTAGAATCTAATATGTACATGTGTGTATTATAGCTTCTATTGAAACACAATTTTCTCTCTAAAATCATCCTCCTTTTTAATGGTTACCCAAATTAAGACAAATTTAGGGGATGCCAGGACAGCTCAGCAGGTTGAGCACTCATCCTGGCCCCACCCCGTGTGAACCCATTGCTGAACTGGGGTGTAGCCCCCAGTTCAGTTCTCACCCAGGTGAGCTTCCCATGCAGGAAGCCTGTGGCCCGGTTCCTGCCCTGTCTGGCCCTGCGCTCACCTGTGGAATGAAACTATATCAAAAACTAATGCTGTCAACTATGGAGACTGCTCTGGGTTCTTTCCCTTCTCTCTGTCTCTGTCTCTCTTTCTCTCTCTGTCAAAAACAATAAAAGTAAATATATGTTTTAAAAAAAGACAAATTTATTAGCAAAATAAGTCCAGTTTCAATAAACTTGCCCTGTTATTTGTATAACCACAACAAGAATAGCAACTATTCATATAGGCTTTTTAAACTCTGCTTTGCTAGAAGTTTTAAAAGGAATCTTCAGATTGAATTTAATAGCCTCTTGAGACTCAGAGGTCAAGACACATATGTGTCATCAAACTTTGCCTGTAGTACTTTTAGATTTGGGTTAGTTCCTCTCTTGCCAAATTATCCTGAGGTGCTTTGCATCTGTCAGGAAGTTACCTTCATTACATACTTGGAAAAACTACTGTGAACCCTATAAGCAAGGCACCCTTTGTTTTCCCAAGTGGAATTTATTGGCTTTCATAAACCCATTTAGTTCCTTAAGGCTATCTGATCATATATGAGTCTATGTCGGTGTCCCTCAAACATGAGGTTCTAGGCAAAGGCCTGGTAACATTACCAGTTATCAATTTTAACCAGTTATAAAGAGAACAGATTCTTATTGAACTTTACAAATAACTTATGCTATGAAAGTAAGAAAACTCACTCACTAAGAGTTTCCAAATTCTGGAGAGATCAGGCAGTAAGAAAAAAATAAATGTTTCAACTCTGCTTATGAAAGAGTAACTTACCAAATTACTCCTCTAAGTCACAGATATTTTAAGAGAAATACATTTTCTTGAGGAAGCTGGGATGGCTCAGCAGGTTAAGTGCTCGCTTTGCAGCCCCAGAGCCTGAGGATGGAATCCTGGCTCCAGCCCATGCAGACCCATATGCTGAACTGGGGTGTGCCCCATTCAGTTCTTGCTGGGGCCAATGGGGGAGGTTCTTAGCCCAGTTCCTGCCCTGCGCAGCCCTGAGCCCAGTGTAGTGAAAATATATGGAAAACTAATGCTGTCAACTATGGAGACTGCTCTTGGCCCTCCCCCTTCTCTCTGTCTCTCTCTGTCTATCTCTCTGTCAAAAAAAACAATAGCAATAAATTTTTAAAATTTTTTTATATCTGGAAAAATATTAAAATCAGCAGTGTTTCAAAGAAAAGTCATAAAATTATAACCACCTTCAGTTAATTTAGTCCCATGTAATTAATTCTTGTTTATGCTGTTCAATTGTTAATATTTTTATAAATCCAGTTTTTTTCCATAGAGTTTGGCATGCCTTCATCCTATATGTTTAGATACCTACATTTTAGACTAAGTTAGAGTCCTCTCTATGGATCTTTCTGAAGAAGAAACATGTTGCAAAATCCGCAGAGATAAAACAATTATCTGCAAATGACAAGACTTAAAAATGCCAGTGGTTAAAGATCTGATTACAATGCAATTAAAAGAATTTTGTTTTTCTCTGTAAAACATATTTCAAGAAAATAAATAGAATTATATCATATCAGAACATTAGCATTTTAAAAATTTTATATAGTTTCATAATACTTACAGTAATATTTATACCATATACTCCAGAATTTTGTCATTACTTATTTTAGAATGTTTCCTATGCAATTTAACATAGAAAATGAGCCTAATTAGTTTAAAATGTACCTTTCACTAGGAAAAAAAAATCTTTTGAGGTATCCCAGGGGCCCTCTGGAATACCCTAAAATAATTCCTAGGTCAAAAAGACTTCATTTAAAATCTGATTGGGGGCAATATGTCAAATATATAAAAGAGTTTGGACATTCAACCAATACAGATCACAGATCACTGTGAAATAATACTTAATAAAATTATAATTATTCATTTAACCAAAGTGACAATAAAATAATCTAAAGACAAATATAGAAGGTTATATAATGGCTAGAAAAAGTAAACTTTTATTATGTATTAGATTCAATTGTTGAAAGTTATCAAAGATCTCTGATTTAGACAATGCGAAACATAGAAAATTATTTTAGTAAAACAATCTTTGCTTTCTAGGCAAAAAAACAAACAAACAATAAAAAAACTCTTCACAATATCCTATCAGTAGCAGACCAAGAACACAGGAAGACTCTATCTATCTCCCGCAGCTGCTGTGGCCCTGAGCTTTCTGCAGCTGAATCAGCTGTGGTCCTTGACCTGCTCATGTCACTTCCTGAGGAACTGCCTCACCTGCCTTGTGCAGCTCTGGCTGAGCATATGCTGGACACATACCAACGCCTGACAGCCCCCAGTCCAACCCCAGAAGTAGGAGCCTGGGGATGGGAGCTGAGGATTGTGGGACTGACTCTAGGGGGCAAGAGGAAGCTGACCAGGCCACCCCCCAGACCCCTGAGATTGCTGGGCCCAGTGAACCAAGATCCACCTTGCAAGCAGCTGGGGTCTGTCCTCTGAACCCATTCCTGGTGCCTCTGGAGCTTCTGAGCCGGGTGTCCACCCCTGAAAAGTGAGGGGCTGGCAGGCAGAGGACACACCAGACATCCATGAGCCCCTGGCCCTCAGGCCTGCTCAGGCTGGCACTGGGTTGTCATGAGGATCCCGTCATGGTGGAAGGTCCCTGACTCAGTGTGCAGTACCCAGTGGCCTTTAAGACGGTTCAGACAACGGAGGTCTCAGAAATGGAAGCCCAGTTGTACAGGGGTTCAGCTATAGCTGAAGTGGGGGCAGCCAGGCGGGTGGGCTTAAACCACCTTCAAATACTCTACCAGCACCTCGTCCCTTCCTATGTCCTTTAACCGAATAAAGTTGTCAGTCTGCCTCAAAAAAAAAAACAAAAAAACAAAACAAAACAGGGCAAACCCTGTTAACAGAAAGAATCAAGCTCTAATTCTGCATCAGTTTACCTTTAATATTTAAATTTATTTACTTCATTAAATCCATTCCAGTCTGACTCAATTTAGGCATACATAAAATATCCTTTCTCAAGTTTCCTCTTCACAAACCTTCAACAACTCTCCTTGTCCAATTTAGTTTGTCTCTTGTTCTTTTACATAGTCAGAAATAATTAAACTTTTTTTTTTTTTGAGGACAATTTTTTTTTAATTCCTTTAAAAACGTACATACTTCTATACCTTATACATTCTATTACCAAAACCATATTTTATTTCTTTGTATTCAAAAGTGTTTATAGTCATTATGATTATATATTGGAATCTTAATACTTTAAAGCCTTTATTTTTAATGAAAACTAAAATAGAGGCAATTATAAGTAGTGATAGCAGAGTTCTATAGATAAGCAAACTCATGAATGCATTTAATAACCTGTAGAAATATAGGGCCTTTTACTGGCAAATATATTTTATAATTTTTAGAAACATGCTTCCTTGCCAAAACATAAAACATTTTTATTAACAGATCTAAATTTATCTGTTACTTTCTCTATAGTAACAAGCCAAAAGTAAGTAAACTTAAGTAACTAATGTTTCACCTTTTTGTCTTATTAAGAAATGACTTAGATATTTAATAAGTTAACATAATTCATCACTTATCTGAACTTAGCAACTCTAAAATCTAAAGTTTCGAGTTACCAACAGATTTTTGGAACCCATTTTTAAATACACATACCATACATTTATTGCTAAAAAGTTTTCACCTAATTTTTAAAATTCTATTTATATTTACTTATTTTATTAATCCGTAAAAATTATGTTTAGATTACCAATAAGAACTTCATAATACTTCAAAAATCAATTATTATTCAAGCTATTTTCCTGCTTACAAATTTTGCAATAGAAATAACATAAACTTATTCTTGTATACGCAGGTAAAATTAAAATATTATATTTACTACTGGTAACTCTACAGCCATGATTGTTTAACCAAACCTACCTCAAATCATCTTGAACATCAAATATTTTCCTAGCTTGTGTTATCCGGAAAACAATTTGAGTTAGTTTATAATTTTGTGTATTTTTTAAAATGCTCAATACCTATAAATCAATCAAATAGAGCTACTTTATAAATTAACAATACCATCTGGAGGTAGAATATACCATATTATGCAGAAAACATACAAACACAAACAAAGATCACAAGCAGAGATCAAAACAGATACAGAACTACTAATAATTGTAGCAAAGTCATAAGACTTTTTATTTGCCCTTGACATACTTTAACACTGCTGTTATTGGGGGCAGAGAGAGGTTAGGCATGAGAGAATTTATCAGCTATTATTTAAAAAAAATGTTTCCTTTCCTAGTTTTCCCTTTTTGTTTGCTCAATGTCAGGCAGTATGGGCTGTGTTTACATTCCTGATTATTCTTGTCAGGTTTTTCATTGTTGTCTGCCTTCCAGCCTTCTAAACTTCTCCAAACTAGGGCAAATAAAGCAAAATTGTATCTGCTCTTTTAATCCCTGGGGGATCAGCACATAATCTCTATCTTGCTCAGCCTTAGCTCAAGTTGTATGAAAACCTATGTTTTAACCCATTAATATTTATTTTATTTATCCGGTTTTGTTAATAACCACCTAAACATTTCTACTTTGTTGGAATGAGTCCTGTGATTCTTCCCTTTTCCTGTTTCTCTTGTCTTTCATCCATATCAATATTTTTCACCTTATATTTCATCTCCAAAAATGTCGTAAAAATGTCCAACTTGTTGGTAAGAGTCTCTTGGTTCTTTCTTTTCCATCCCCCATTCCTTTGTTAATTAACCTAATGATTTTAATAACATTTGTACGACTCAATAGAGGAAACTGAGGCAGCATATTTATAAGGCTTAAGAACAGTAGTCACATATTTTTGTAATCTTGTCGAAAATCTAGTCTTTCTATAGGAACCAGTAAAACAGCTGTTTACAATGAGAGTGCTCTAAAATTTTTCCAATTTAGAAAATTTTCCATTTCAAAGGATCCATTGTCTGACCAGTGACAGCAAGAATTGAATAAGGACTCAAGACAATCAGCCTTCCATTACCTAACCAAGGAAGCAAGAGTCTTCCACAAAGAACATAACAGATGCTGCCTTCACAAATTCAAAAAGTTCCCTCCTACAGTGAGCCTAAGAAAGACGAGGAGCCCTATGTTTAAATAGCTGTTCCAAAAAACATAGAATTACATGTTTTCCACCCTTTGAACAGAATAGGTTTAAGATTCCCTAAGAGTGAATCCACAGCTTATTCGGCAGCCTAACAGATGCATATGCATCATTCATCTGGCAGAGATAGATAATAGACCATCTCTGGGTAGAATGAGATCAACAGATCTTTACCAGAGTCATTGTTGCCCAATATTTGTTTATAAAAGGAAATAGTAGAAAAACAATAAAAGTACATAAAATAAAAATATGAAATCCAGACCAAACACAAACAGACTCATTCTGCAAGGTATGATATCTTGGTGTGTAAACTTTTCCTGTTTTCTGACAAATAAAGCCTTTGACAAAACATTGTTTCCTAAAAATTCCATCTCTTCTTTTTTTTCTTTTTCTCCTATCTGAGAGAATGATTTAAAATTATTTGTGCCTTTCATATTACTGTCCTTCAGGTATTTGTGAAAAATACCTTACTTTATCTTCTTTCCTTACTTTATCTTCTCTTCTCCAAAATAAATGCCCTGTTTCTGACTGCTTTCTTTTTATATAAACTTAAAAATAAAATATGTTGTCATATTTGACTTTCTTTCCTATCACTCTAAACAGAAATAGTATTTTTAGCTTTCCATCTTCAAATTCATTTAGCAATCTGACAAACCTTTGTTTGAATCTGCATACTAAAAACAACTTGGAGCTCTCTTATAATATCCAAATTACTTTGAATTTAAATTTACTATTTATCATATATTTCTACTCTTTTGAACTTTCAGTATACTTTTCTTGTAAAGAATGATTTAAAAAGGTTGAAGTTCAATCATTGTGACTTATCACCTGATTCATTTATGCTACGTCGTTGTTTCTCCCAACAACAGGCCTATCCTTTCCTCCTACTTCTTATTAATCACACTAACACAAAAGCAAATAAACAAATAAAACTTTTGTAAGTTATGTTTGTAATATTTTAGAAACTTCAGTTAATTCTGGCTTTGGTTTTAATTCTGGCTTCTGGCATTCCTTACTTACACTTTTTTTCCATGGATAAAATCCATCATAATTTTCAGGGATGCCAGAATATTTGATACGTGCTTTGGCCAATTGTTTTCACCATTTTTTCTACAATAATTTTCTATTATATAAGCAAATTTCATTCTTTAGTACTTTTAATATCCTTCTCAATCTTCTATTTAAGAAGCACATTTGGGGAAGCCGGGGTTGCTCAGTGGGCTAAGTGCTCACTTTGCAGCCCTGGGGACTGAGGATCGAATCCTGGCGCCAGCCCATGTAGACCCATATGCTGAACTGGGGAGTGCCCCCAGTTCAGTTCTCACCAGGTGAGACCCGGGCCCAGTTTCCGCCCTGTGCAGACCCACGCCCACCTGTGGAATGAAACTATGTGGAAAAACCAGTGATGTGCAACTATGGAGACTGTTCTGGGCCCTCCCCCTTCTCTCTGTCTCTCTCTGTCTCTCTCTCTGTCAAAAACAATAAAAATAAATCTTTAAAAACAAAGAGGGGAAGCCGTAATGGCTCAGTGGGTTGAGCACTCACTTTGCAGCCCTGGGGACCAAGGATCGAATTCAGGCCCCAGCCCATGTGGACCCATATGCTGAACTGGGGAGTGCTCCCAGTTTTGTTCTCACCAGGGTGAGACCCCAGCACAGTTCCTGCCTCGCGTCTAGCCCTGCGTCAGCCTGTGGAATGAAACTATGTGGAAAAACCGATGATGTGCAACTATGGAGACTGTTCAGGGTCCTCCCCCTTCTGTCTGTCTCTATATCTGTATCTCACTCTCTCTCTCGCTGTCAAAAACAATAAAAATAAATCTTAAAAAAAAGAAGAAGCACATTTACTGTGGCAGTACAAATATCAGAGTATTTCATATGGATCTGGGTCCAATTTTCAGCTCTGAGATACATAAACATGTACATGCTCCACTTGCTCTCTGTGAGTCTGATTTCTTCTCTGCAAAATGAGAAAAAAAAACAAAACTTATTTTTTTTTAGTTTTAAGTGTTTCTGTTTGAATTAATATTTAAGTCTCTTGTGTAAGCTGGATGATCAATAAATAAATGATGGTGATGACAGTCATGAGATTGTCTTTATGATTTTTAAATTGTTTCTTTTTAATAAAGCACACCTGAACTATGCCTTAATTACATCTGTTTCTTTTTCTTCTTATGTTATAATTTGCTAATAAGAAGTTCAAGTGGTTGTCTTAGTCACTTTGGCTTGCTATAATAATGTGCATAGACTGGGTAACTTAAATGAAAAAAACTTATTTCTTACAGTTCTGAAGTTGGGATTGTCTAAGATCAAGGTACCATCTGGGGATGCCACAATGGCTCAGCAGGTTAAGTGCTGTGTGGACCCATATGCTGAACTGGGGTGTTCTTCCCATGTGGAAGGCTCCCAGTTTGATTCTTGCCCAGGCAAGCTTCCCATGTGAGAGGCCCCAGGTTTGCCCTCAGCTAGCAGGTGGGAGGCCCCAGCCAGGTTTCCTCCTTGTGCACCCTCCCCCTGCACCTCACCCCTGTCTACTTATGGGCATGAAACCATGTTGAACACTGATGATGTATAGCTATGGTGACTGCTCTGGGCCCTCCCTCTTCTCTCTGTACCTCTCTGTCTCTCTTTGTAATAAAAATGAAATAAATCCTAAGAAAAAAAAAAGGGGCCCACTAATTCAACACCTGATGAAGGCATGCTTCCCAGTTTGCATATAGTTATCTTGTCTTCCATCCTTATCTTGTACAGAAGAGAGCAATCATCTTTCTGCAGTGTCTTCATATAAGGGCTCTACTCCCATTCACAAAGGCTCCACTCTAACGCCCTCATTGCCTCCCAAAGGCTCCACCTGCAAATATTATCACATTGGAAATTTGGGCTTCAGTATATAAATTTAGGGGGTAGAGGGGTCATATATATTTAGTCCATAACATTGGCATAATAATTGCCTTTCATCATTCTTGGTTTTTATTCTCACTGATATAAATTAGATGTAGACTAGCAATCTTCCTATTCTCTTATTCTGACACATGAATGTACCAACAATATTGTTGAGTTGCTCTGATAAATGGGATTTTCAGTAGATTTCCAGAAGGTTAGATTTTCCTCATTACCACAAGTCTTTCTTCTATATGAAGATTATATTTTATTTTAGCAAAACGTGGCATAATTGCCTGCTATCTTTTAAAATACTTCCATAAAAATACTGCCTTTGTTGGGTTATATCATAAAATTGTATGCAAAACAGTCTCATGAGCCCCTCTTTCCACGTAATAGAGGAAAACAATTTCTATCACAAAACTCAGAGATCTAGAAGTGACAATCTTTAAACAAAATCAGATACCAAATTTTTCCTGTGCCCTAGTATTTTGTAGTTCTCTACCTTGAACTTCAGAGCTGACTTGGAATTCTGAGTTCTTTCAGTTTCATAATTTGTTATCCTATAGCAGCAAAAGTAATTTTTATTCTTGTCAAGATAATTCATCTTAAACTTGGTATATTAGGGCTAGTCCACACAGAGGTGAGATAGGAAGTAGGCTGTGTGACCTAGTAGATGTGCTTCCAGATATTCTGTTTCTCACATGCTCGCTCCCACTGACTGCTTAATACTTCTCTATTGGACTTTTATACCATGACAACTATCTACATGCTACAAATGTATATTCTTCCATAACAGTTAGTACTGGAGAGCTCCCTGTTAATATAAATCACTTGGGTGGAAGCCATCAGGAAAAACATTAAGATAACCTTATTTTTCATTTTTCTGCCATTTACCTTCTGTGAATGAGTAAATTTGCTTTCTCAAGTAGCCCTATTTTTGACACTTGTAAACTGATATATTAACACTACTTCTTAGGTTTCTTGCAGCAATCAACTGACATGATTTTGTGAAAAGATTTTATAAACTATAAGTTGAATTATAAATGGTTTTTGAGGGAGACAGGAACATAGCATGACATTTTGAAAAGATTGTGAACTTTGCATTTAAACAGATTTGCCCTAAGCTTTTGGTTCTGCCATATTGTGACTATAATCTCATCCAAGCAACTTCACCTCTCCAAGCCCTAGTTTCTTCACCATAAATGGGTGACATCATTCATCTATAAAAATATATATATAATAATTACTCAGAGTATATTTAGGTGACCTAATGTAATACATGTTATACATGGTGCTGAGAAGTACTAACACTTTGCTTTTCTCACTCTCATGAGCAGAAGGACTCTAGAGCAAGTTTTCATGAGGAAATAAGAGAGCACAAGATGAATCTGAATATATGAGGACAAAGATTACCAGGGTGGGTGGGCCACACTGAACAATAATAGCTAGCACATACAGATTTACTATGCATCTGACCATTTCTAAGCACTTTACATATATTAACTTATTTCATTCTCACAATAGTCTTAGGAGGTTAGATGTCATTATCATCTTTAGTTTAAACATGAGAAAAATGAGGACAGAGAGGTTAACTATCTCTCCAAATGTATACAGATAGCAAGTGGTGGGGTTGAAATTTGAACCAAGGGAGAATGTCTGCTATGCCTTTCTTCTGAGCCACTACATTAAGATGTCTTACTGTAAAAATAACACAGACCTCAGATCTTTACTTTTCTTACTAGACAATCTTCTCAGAAACAAAGTATGTCAACAGAAAAACAGACAAATTGGAATAGCGACCATTCCATATCCCTAAAATGGTACTGCAATGATCTTTCTGTGCTGGAAAAGAATTACTCAGCCTAAGATATGTTTCTCTTTATTTTTTTTAGTTCCCAGATTAAAGAAGGTTCTTGGTGAATCCTCAATTTTGGCAGGTAGACAAATTCAGAAAACCATCAACAAAGCAAAGAGGCAACCAACCAACTGGGAGAAAATATTTGCAAACAATGCCTCTGATAA
>PVKE010019512.1:0-28405 GCA_004027555.1 Craseonycteris thonglongyai | reverse complement strand
GCAAGCTTCCAACAAACAAAAGTCCTGGATCAGATGGCTTCACAGATAAATTTTACCAAACAGTAAAAAATGAATTAATATTTATTCTTCTAAAACTATTCCAAAAAATTAGAATGAAGTATCCCAAATTTATTTTATGAGGTCACCATTACCTTGATACAAAAACTTGACAAAGACACTGTAAAAAAAGAAAACTATAGACTGATATCCCTAATGAATATAGATGCAAAAATTCTCAACAAAATTTTATCAAACTGAATTCAACAATTCATTAAAAAGATCATGTACCACAATCAAATGGGGTTTATTCCTCATATGCAAGATTGGTTCAATATCCACAACTCAATGTGATACACAACATAAACAAAACAAAAAATCATGTTTATATCAATAGATGCAGAAAATTTATTTGACAAAATCCAGTATTTATTTATGACAAAAACCTCTCAGCAAAGTGGGAATAGAGGAAACATATCTCAACATAATGAAGAACATATATGGCAAACCCACAGATAATATCATACTCAATGGGGAAAAGCTAAAAGCATTCTCCTTAAGATCAGGAACAAAACATGAATGTCCACCTTTACCACTTTTAATCAACATAGTACTAGAAGTCCAAGCTACAACAATCAGACAAGAAAAAGAAATAAAGGGCATCCAAGTGAGAAAGAAAGAAGTAAAACTGTCATTATTTACAGATTATATAGTAGACAAAGGGTGCCAAAAAAGTGTATACACATTTTAATAAAGGAAAAAAACTTTATCGAAATTATAATACTCAATATATAATGATAACAAACGGTGAATACAAATCACATTTGACTTCTGTAATTATTATATAAGAGGTGCTCAAACTGGTTACCATCAGCATCCAGGCACTTCTGATTATGGTGAACTACTGCTTGAGCAATGTTGACCAAAGTGTCCACTTGTATTGCTGTTTCAATTTACCATGCTTCTCAAACTTATCAGGAATGCATGCAGTTGTTAGGCATGTTGGAGGTTTTGTTGCATATTCACGCCTCCATTGTTGTTGTACTTCAACAATGTTCTTGAATTTCAAATACCACTTCAAAGTGGTCTTGTGTTCCTCAAACAACAACTGTGCTTCTACCATTTTCTTTGACTTTCTGCTTATTGCATTGTGATGCTAACATTCATTTAAAACCAACTTTTGAGCAAATATCATACTACAAATTGCTACTGTAGTTCAACTCAACTTTGAAAAGTAATACATAGATAACATCTCTTAAAAATGTGTATATATTTTTGGCACCCCCAATGATTCCACAAAAAACTATTAGAGCTGATAAATAATTTTAGTAAAGTAGCAGGATACAACAAACTATTGATAGAAAAAAACTTAAGAAAATGTCATTTACAATTTCATTTTAAAAAACCTAGAAATAAACATAACCAAGGAAGTTAAAGACCTGTACTCAGAAATTATGAGACACTGAAGAGAGAAATTTAAGAAGATACAAATAAATAAAAACATATACCATGCTCATGTATCAAAAGAATTAATATAATTAAAATGTCCATATTACTCAAAATAATCTATAAATTCAATGCAATTTCTATAAAACACCAGTGGCAATATTATATATACACATACACATACATAATAAAATGTGTTCAGAATCAACTAAACATGAGAGTTAATCTTTCAAATTTTTGTGTGTGCATGTCTTAACTCTTTTACAGATAATATACATTATTTTAAGTCAAACAAAAGAAAACTTAGTCATGTAATGATGAACATATTGCTATACGTGTATTTTAAATGTTTTCTCTCCATAATATGAGTATTATTTAAAAAATGATTTCTCTCTCACACTTATACCTTGAAGAGACAGGTTTTGTGTGTGTGTGTTCTTAAATATCTTCTAAGAAGCATACTGTTTTACCTATGGTATTTCTTCCCTTAATAATATAGCCCTATAATGTAGAATTGTACACCTGAAAACAATGTAATTGATATCAATTAATGTCACCCCAATAAATTTAACAACAACAAAAATATATATATAGCTCTAATCAGGAATAGACCAGTGTCAATTCAGACATCACCTTGATGTTCATTTACTTATTACTGTGCTTGCATATTAGTGTTATCTTCAAATCTGAGGTTTTAAAATTTGTTTGTGCTTTGTAGAATTCTTATTAATTTTGATTTTGGGTAGTTTATTGGTTTTCGATTGATTCAGGGAGATTTAATTTACTTTTAGAACTAGGAAATATGATTTTAAATCAATTGTAAACAGTAGATAATTGAAATCTACTGTGTAATAAAGCCCAGTGAATATCATTACTGTTTCCCTCATCTCTCAAAGTGTGTGACACACTGAATTAAAACCAAACAAGGGTACCAGTGTTAATCCTTTTGTTAAATAGTAACAAAAAAACCCTAAGTTTCTTTCTTTTGTTCCTGTATTTAAAAGAACTCCCTAAAGGAAAAATACCTGTAGAGTGACAATTGAGTATTTTCTTCCTCCATTCCAATACATTACTGTGAATCCCTCCCTGGGATGAACAATCATATTTTGGGGACCACTGTGAGTTCCACCCCAACTGCCACATTTTAATTTTGTGTCCCTAGGACTTAGCACAGGAATCAAAAGATAGGATGCATTCATTCATTCAGTCAGTAACTGTTTGAATGCCACATATGTGCCAAATTGTCTTTTTGGCATTAGGTAACAATCAATGCTTGTTAAATGATGTGCTTAAAATAAATTTAATCCAAAAGCCTGATAGTATAAGTGATACAAAAAGATGAATTTCAAAGTGATACTACTTTCTGTCTCTCCTGTGTCCTAGTTTATTTGTGGAAATGTCGTTAGGTATGTTTTGGAAACTAATAGCAATGCTTTGAAGAATCTGTCGCAATATCACCCTAATAGCAAACAGGAGTTTCTATGGTTTGTTCAGTTGATCCTGGTATAAATCCTGATTAAAATCTCTCGTTTCATTTGGAGAGACCCATTTAATAAGAGTGCACTCTCAGTTTTGATACATGCGTTTTGCAGACAGGTGCTTTCATTATTTCTAAATGGCCTCATTCATTATTTACTCATTCAGCAACAGTTATTGAGCACTTCTTGTGCTCTGTGCTCCTATATCAAGTGCTTGGATACAGTAATGAAAGAATAGAAATAGTCCTTGCCATCATGAATCTTACACTGAAAGGGGAAGGCAAGCACAAATCAAATTATAATTCACATTTAAATAAAATTATAACTGTGATAAAGTGTAGCATTATAGTAGAGGAATTTGATCCAATCAATGAGATTAGAGAAGCTTCTTAGAGGAAGTACTAATGGAACTGACATCTTCAGGACAAAACAGAGTTATCTGGCTGAAAAGGAAGGAAAAACCTCACTAGTGGAGTGAATGGCACACATGAAGTCCTGAGGCAAGAACAAACAGGTTGTGTTTAAGGAATGAAAGAAGGCCAGTGCAAGTATGTACCACAGAGAACAAAGAAGCTAGGGTGATAAGAAAGGCTAGACCATGCAGATCTTGTTTGTGTGTGAAGCATTTGGTCTTTATTACAAATACTGGGAAGTCAATGAAATGTTTTGCAAGAGGATAATATCAGATTTTCAACTTGAAACTTTTTGCTGAATATGGATAATCAATTTTAGGGAAGAAGTAATGAAAATTAGCTTTGGTGCTATTTTAGTGCTTTAGAGTAGAGGTGGTGGCTTAGATGGACGTGGTAGTAGTGGATATAAAAACAAACTAATAAATTTAAGGGAAATTTGGGGAATAAAACCTATAGGGGTTGGTAATGAATTTGATATTTGTAATGGCAGAAAGCAGTATGTCAAGGATCAATTCTAGGTTTCTGGTTTGAAAAACTGAATAAATGGTCTGATCATTAACGGGAATAGGATTGTTGGGAAAAGGCTAGGATGGTGTGGGGAGATCATAGGTTTGATTTTGGGACAGTGTATTTGAGATTAAAAAAAAACAAACACAAAAACAGTCATGGGGAAGCCGGGATGGCTCAGAGGGTTAAGCGCTCGCTTTGAAGCCCTGGGAACCAAGGATCGAATCCTGGCCCCGGCCTGTGCGGACCCATATGCTGAACTGGGGTGTGCATCTCAAATGCGGTGAGGCCCCCAGTTCAGTTAAAAACAAAACAAAACAAAACAGTCATATAAAGATATCAAGCTGGCAGTTGGGTGCAAAGGTTAAAAGTACAATAAAAAAAAGTCTTGACTGGAGATCAAGTGAATCATTAGTTTTATATATAAATTTTTATATAGGTTTTGGTTGAAGTAATGGTCATGGATGAGAGCATCTAAAAACAGGGTGAGAGGAGAGGAGGGTGTGGATCGAAGGCTTGGGGAATTTCAACATTTAATGGCAATGTAGAGGAAGGTGAGCCTATAAAAGACGAAGAGGGTCAGAGAGGCAAAATAAGACAAACAGGTAAATGAGTGGCATGAATATCTTCCATGGAAATCACAAAATCATAGGCTTTTTGTGTAAGCAAATGCTATAAAAATTATCTAGCCCAGTGATTTTATTTCACTAATGAATAAACTGAGGACAAGAAAAGAGAAGTGAATTGTTTAATATAATAGAATATTCTGGGACTATTTCACTGCTCATTAAATATTAATAACAATGTCATCTGTGGAAAAAGAATAATGATGGTACTCATGTTACCATTGACAATGGTATGATTCTTGGATTTGTGGTGAGGAGACCTGGGTTTGGATTGTGGTTCTACCATAAGGTGACCAGATTTTAACATTGGTAAAGCAGGACACCATTGACCAGTGGGGAGGGGGTTCTTGATTAAAAATTTGGTCTATCTCCCACCGTTCCCTAGCTTGTCGTGCATTCTTTCCAAAAATCAGGACTTTTTAAAAACGCTGCAGGACACGGGACAAGTTGTTAAAAATTGGGACTGTCCCGCCAAAAGCGGGACGTCTAGTCACCTTATTTCTACCACTTTCAAGTTGGCCTTTGACATTTCTTAATCTCATAACCTTTGTTTATCTGTCCACAAAAATAATTTAAGAACTCATATGGCTGTTGTGAGGTGAAGGTTTGATAATATTTGTGAAAGAGCTCTATGTAAAGTAATAAAGTACTCTATCATAGTATTTTTTTATATAATGTTTTAAATGTTCAATGATTTTACAGAAAGATAAATATATGAGATTAACTACAAAAATCATACATGAGAAGAATTTCAAGAAAAATTTTGCTTTCCCAGATGTTTAAATATATCATAAAGCCACAGTACTCTAAATAGTTTGGTGCTGGTGAAGGCAAGATTAATCAGTGAAAGAGAATAAAGTATAGAAAAAAGAAAGGAAGAATTTACCATGGTACAAAGGTAGCATGACAAATATCCATTGAACCATTTAATATATGATTTTCTATTATATATTTTTATGCTATATATTTATATATTTTATACCAATGCCTGGCTATTTTTTGGGGTGGGTGGGTGGAAATAGGATCTCAACCTTACTATAAAATATATTTCAGACAAATCAAAGATAAAATTATAAAAACTGAAATAATAAATGTATAAAAAAATGAGTGAATATGTGAAAGAGTATTTGGAGTGGGGAAAGATTTTTAACACCTGGCATGAAAATGAGAAGTCATAAAATGGATTGATGATTTTGGCTATATAAAAATATTAAATCTATTTGGCATAAAATACATTATAAACAAGTTTGAATATCTAATCACATATTAGAGAAATAAATGTGACATGAATGACAGGTATATTTTAATAAGAAAGGGAAAAGTTTTTTTTAAGTTTATATAAAAATGACAAATGCTTCAGTAAGAAAATAAGCAAGACCATTGAAAAGTAGGAGAGAAAAAAGATGGTGGCATGAGAGGAGAACCCTGATACCTACCTGGAAGGGACTTATGAACAAAGAAGAATCCACAGGGGAAACCCTGAGAAGCACTCTCAACTAAGAAAACCACACAACACAGAACAACACCCAAAGGTTAGAGGAAACAGGGGAGAGCGGGAGAGGGAAGGGGAAGCAGTGGTTCGGGGACAGAGACTTGAAGCTCGTCCCAGGGCTGGCAAAAACAAAGGGGGTTTGGGGGACTACAGTCAAAGTGGAGCTGGATTGAGGGCAGGCTGGAAACCCAGATCTAGGGAGCGTGGAATCCCCACAAGACTGTGGACAATTTAACATCCGAACTCAAGGGACAGCACACAGTGCCCTAATCAGATCACAGAGCCTAAAGTGGAACAGGGACTGTGGAGCAGGGCAGCTGCACTTCCCAGCGGGCGGGGTGAGAGCAGGGCACCAGCCCACAACAGCTCAGCACCCCTGATTTACGGAGGAGATTGACTGTGAGGGAGCGCCTTCTGAGGACAGGGCTCTTGGAGTGAGGGCTGCGGCTCGAGTGGTCATGGCTGCATTAGACGTGCTTAGAGTGAATCCAGTGGTCTTTGAGACCCTGCAGAGCCGTGGGCCTAGGGCGGCTGCCCACCGAGCTGCAGCTTGTGTGCCCCAGGGCTTTTGGCGCCCCACCAACCAGGCCAGTGTGGCACTGCTGCCTGCACACAAAACAAGCTTACGGCATCCTGCCCACTGGGCCACTGGCACCCCCGCCCGAGCATGCATGCGACTGGCTGCCAACTGAGCCACCGCGGCACCGACGCCCACGAGTGTGACCTGGCTTTTGGTGCGCCACTGACCAGGCTGCAGCTGTGCCCCATCCTGCATGGCCTGAAAGCCCCCACCTACCAGGCCGCCGGCACCTCCGCCCAGGCGCAAGACCTGCAGCTGACTGGGCCACCGTGGCACCAATGCCCACGAGTGTGACCTGGCTTTTGGTGCGCCACTGGCCGAGCTGCAGCTGCGCCCCCTCCTGAATGGCCGACCTGGCCTCTGACAAGCCCCAGCCCACGAGTGCCACTGCCCTGCGGGCAGGGCTCACAGACGCGATTAAAGGAAAAGCAGCCAAGCAGAGGGGAGAAAGACTGGAGCTCCTGTGCCCTGCCTGCACTGAACCACCAGCCCCCCTGCTGAAAGAGGAATCTGCTACTGTGTCTCAGGCCCAACCTAGCTCCTACTCACACCCCCCACACCCTCACTACCATGCCTTCTAACAGCTAAGACAGCAACCTGAAGAGCCCCAGGGCACAGAAGCTGTCTGCTTCCCGAAACCCTCTCCCAAAATCTCCTCCTCCCACAACTGAGCTTATAAGAAAAAATAACGAAAAGCTCATCTGATAGGCAAACCCCCAGAGGGAAAACAGACTCATGCGTAAAGCAAAAAGAACCACAGCAAACACAATGCACACCTCAGAATCCAAAGCCCCTCCAGAAGATCAGGGGCAGTCTTTAGTAAAGGACCTTGCACACTTGGAATCAAATCTAAGTGAAACAGAATTCAGGGCTGCATTAATCAAGACACTCAGAGAGCTCACTCGATGCTGGCAAAGTACCCAGACACACTTAAATGACCTCAACAAGAAATTTTCTGAGCACAATGAGTACTTTACCAATAAAATTGAGAAGTTAGAACAGAACCAAAAGGAACTCCTCGAGATGAAATGCATCATGGGAGAGCTGAAAAAAGAATTGACCAGCATAGGAAACAGGGCTGACCAGCTAGAGGAAAGGTATGAGTGAAATTGAAGATACAAACATGGAAATGTCACAGAGGGAAGAAGAAAGGGAAATGAGAATCAAGAGAAATGAAAGAGCCCTGTAAAAACTCTCTGACTTTATCAGAAAAAACAATAATAGAATAATAGGGGTACCAGAAGAAAGCGAGATGAAATCTTCTCAGAGTCTACTAAAACAAATAGTGGATAAAAAGTTTCCTAACCTGTGAAAAGAATTACTGCCACAAATTCAAGAGGAAAGCAGGAGTCCCAACTACCTAGACCCTAGCAGATCTTCTCCAAGGCACATTGTTCTGAAGATGACAAAAACCAAAGACAAAGAATTTTCAAGGCTGGCGGGGAAAAACAAAATATAACTTTCAAAGGAAAAACTATCAGGCTGTCACCAGACTTCTCAGCAGAAACTCTGCAAGCCAGGAGGGATTGGAGTCCAATCTTCAAAATATTAAAAGAGAGAAATTTCCAGCCAAGAATTAACTATCCAGCAAAAATAACCTTTAGATATGAAGGAGGAATTAAGGCCTTTTCAGATATACAGAAGCTGAGGGAATTCTCCAGCTCATAACCAGCACTCCAAGAAATACTGAAGGAGGCTATTCAGCCTGAATCCAGAAATCAAAATAAATGGAGAAAAGTTGGGACAACAAAAAAATAAAAAGGAAAGAAGAAATGGATACAAAACATCCTCATATATCAATCATCACCCTGAATGTAAATGGACTGAATTCACCAATAAAGAGGCACAGGGTAGCAGACTGGATTAAAAAACAAAATCCAACCATATGCTGCCTGCAAGAGACACACCTCAGTCACAGAGACAAACAGAGACTCAGGGTAAAAGGATGGAAAACAATACTCCAAGCAAATGGTAGTCAGAGAAAAGCTGGAATGGCCATACTGATTTCTGATGAAAAAGACATAAGGATAAAAAAATAATAAGACATAAAGATGGACATTACATTTTGATAAAAGGGGCAATACACCAAGAAAACATGACACTCATCAATATATATGCCCCCAATCAGGAAGCACCAAAATTTATAAAGCAACTACTAACAGATCTAAAAGGAGAATTTGACAAAAATACAATTATAGTAGAGGATCTAAACATCCACCTGACAACGTTGAACAGATCATCCAAGCAGAAAATAAATAAGGAAATTGCAGCTTTAAATGATACATTGCAGGAAATGGACATAATTGACATTTACAGGTCATTCCATCCTGCAACATAGGGCTATACGTTCTACTCTAGTGCACATGGAATGTTTTCAAGGATAGACCACATCCTGAAACTTAAATCCAACCTCACCAAATTTAAGGGCATCCAAATAATACCAAGTGTATTCTCAGACCACAAAGCATTGAAACTTGAGATCAATTGCAAAAGATCAAGTGCAGAGAGAACCACATATACGTGGAGATTGAACAACATGCTATTAAAAAGTGACTGGCTCAAAGAGGAAATAAAACAAGAGATTAAAATATTTGTAGAAACGAATGACAATGAAAACGACGTACCAAAATTTCTGGGACACAGCGAAAGCAGTATTAAGGGGGAAATTTATATCATTACAGGCCTATTTCAAGAAACAAGAAAATCTACAAGTAAACACCCTCACATCTCATCTTATAGAGCTAGAAAAAGAAGAACAGAGGTTCCCCAAAGCCAGCAGAAAAAAGAATTAATAAAAATCAAAGCAGAACTTAATGAAATTCAGAACAGAAAAACAATAGATAAAATTAACGCCACAAAGAGCTGGTTCTTTGAAAAACTCAATAAAATTGACAAACCACTGGCTAGGCTCACCAAAGGACAAAGAGAAAAAGCTCATATTTCCAGAATACGGACCGATAGGGGAGAGATTACAACTGATGCTGCAGAAATACAAACAATCATAAGAGATTATTATGAAAGACTCTATGCCAACAAATTTGAGAATCTAGAGGAAATGGACAAATTTCTAGAAACATATAGTTTACCTAAACTGAACCAAGAAGATTTGGATAACCTAAATAGACCAATCAACAGTACAGAACTTGAAGCAGTTATCCAAAAATTGCCCAAAGGCAAAAAGCCTGGACCAGATGGCTTTACCAATGAATTCTACCAGTCATTCAAAGAAGAATTAATGCCCATCCTCCTCAAACTACTCCAGAAATTTCGAGAGGAGGCAGTACTACCCAATTTTTTCTATGAAGTTAATATCACCCTAATACCAAAACCTGGGAAAGATAATACCCAAAAAGGAAAACTATAGGCCAATCTCACTGATGAACACTGATGCAAAAATCTTAAATAAAATTTTAGCTAACAGAATACAACAATGCATTCAAAAGATTATTCACCATGACCAAGTGGGATTCATCCCAGGGGCACAAGGATGGTTCAACATATGAAAATCAATCAATATAATCCAGCACATAAACCAAACAAAGGATAAAAACCACATGATTATCTCAATTGATGCAGAAAAAGCATTCGACAAGATACAACACCCATTTATGATAAAAACACTGAATAAAATGGGAATTGAAGGGAAGTACCTCAACATAATAAAGGCCATATATGACAAACCCTCAGCAAATATTATACTGAATGGGGAAAAGCTGAAGCCTATTTTCCTAAAATCAGGAACAAGACGGAGATGCCCCCTGTCACCACTGCTGTTCAACATAGTTCTGGAAGGTCTAGCCAGAGCAATCAGACAAGAGAAAGGAATAAAAGGTATTCGAATCGGGAGAGAAGTTAAACTGTTACTCTTTGCAGATGACATGATCCTGTATATAGAAAACTCTAAAGACTCTATCAGAAATCTATTACAAATAATAGACAAATACAGTAAAGTCGCAGGCTACAAAATCAGTGTCCCAAAATCAATTGCATTTTTGTAGGCCAACAATGAAACTTCAGAAAGAGAGATGAGAAGATCTATTTCCTTTGCCATGTCAAACAAAAAATTGAAATACCTAGGAATAAATCTAACAAAGAACGTGAAGGACTTATACACTGAAAACTATAAAACACTCTTAAAAGAAATTAAAGAGGACACAAAGAGATGGAAAGACTTTCCATGTTCATGGATTGGAAGAATTAACATAGTTAAAATGGCCATACTCCCCAAAGCAATTTACAGATTCAATGCCATTCCCATCAAAATCCCACAGTCATTCTTTCAAGAAATAGATAAAAAAAATCATCCAATTTGTATGGAACCACAAAAGACCACGAATCACAAAAGCTATCCTAAGAAAAAAGGATAAAGCCAGGGGCATCTCACTGCCTGACTTTTATCTGTACTGCAAAGCCTCAGTAATCAAAACAGCTTGGTACTGGCAGAAATACAGACACACGGACCAATGGAACAGAATTGAAAACCCAGAAATAAATCCACAAATATTTGGATAGATTATTTTTGACAAAGGAGAAAAAAAAAACAGTGGGGAAAAGAAAGCCTCTTTAGTAAATGGTGCTGGGAAAATTGGAAAACCACATGCAAAAGGCTGAAGGTGAACTGTGATCTCTCACCATATACCAAAATTAACTCAAAATGGATTAAAGACCTCCAAATAAGAAAGGAAACAATAAACTGAATAAAAGAAAACATTGGCACTAAACTTATAGACCTGGGATTCAGGGAGGACTTTATGAATCTGACCTCAATGGCAAGGGAAGTAGAAGCACAAATAAAGGAATGGGACCTTATCAAGCTAAAAAGCTTCTTTGCTGCAAAGGAAACCATCAACAAAGCAAAGAGGCAACCAACCAACTGGGAAAAAATATTGGCAAACAATGCCTCTGATAAGGGGCTAATATGAAAAATATACAAAGAACTTGCATAGTTCAACAAGAAAAAAACAAGCAATCCAATTAAAAACTGGGCAGATGATCTTAACAGACATTTCTCTCGCGAAGACATACATATGGCCAACCGATTTATGAAAAAAAGCTCTCCTTCACTAGCAATTAGGGAGATGCAAATAAAAACCACAATGAGATATCATCTCATACCTGTTGAAATGGGTATAACCAACAAGACAAGGGATAACAAGTGCTGGAGAGACTGTGGAGAAAAAGGAATCCTCATACACCGCTGGTGGGAATGTAAACTGGTACAACCACTATGGAAGGCTGTATGGAGATTCCTCAAAAAATTACGAATGGAATTGCCATATGACCCAGCAATCCCTCTACTGGGTATCTATCCCAAAAACCTGAAAACCTTAATCTTTAAAGATGTTTGTACCCGTATGTTCATTGCAGCACTGTTCCCAGTGGCCAGAACATGGAAACAACGAAAATGCCATTTGATAGATGACTGGATAAAGAAGATGTGGTACATTTACACAATGGAATACTACTCAGCGATAAGAAATGATGAAATACAATCATTTGTGACAACATGCATAGACCTAGAGACCATCTTATTAAGGGAAATAAGTCAAACTGAAAGAGTCAGGAAACGTATGACCTCACTTATAGGTGGAATATAAAAGTGAAAGTAACAAAGACACAGAGACCTATGGACACACTCAATAACTTGGTGATTGCCTGAGGGAAGGGGAGGAGGGGTGAAGGAGAGTGGGAGGGGAGTTGGGAGTGGGCACCAGCATTATGGACACACTCAATGGTTTGGTGGTTACCTGGGGAGGGGGGAAGTAGAGTTGGGGGAGGGGAGTTTGGAGTGGGCACCAGATATATGATGATGGAAGGGGAGCTGATTCTGGGTGGTGGGCACATAATGTGATGCATGTTTGATGTGATATGGACTTGTACATTTGGACACTATCTAATTGTTGTCAATTAATGTCACCCCAGTAAATTTAACAATAAAAAATAAAATAAAATAGAAAATAAGCAAGGTCATTACCTAAAAATGCAAAAATAAAATTATTAAAATGATTTATTAATAACAGTAGGCTGATTAAGTCTTACTAGTTATCAAAATACTGAGATACCACTTCTCACATATTGGATTAGTAACCGTTTAAAACGTTTTAATGCCTAGTATTAATGCTGTGGGTAAATAAGCATACTTATGAATACTTGTATATTGTTGGTGAGAATGTAAACTGGAGCAGTTATGGAGTGAAATTTAGAAATAAAGATGTTTAAAACGTGAAGACCACTATATTGATATAAACAAGTGTTTGAATCAGTAAATACATGGAGAAATTAAATAGATTTAAATATTCTTCAAATATTCAAAGAATAAGTCTTTACTGTTCTGTTCTTTATAGTATGTTTCTTCCAAAGAGTATATTGTGGAAAAAGGAGAAAATGACTGTAGAGTGTAGAAACCTGACAAATGCTACTCAGGTGATCAAAGTCAACAGTGATAGCATGTTGATAATATGTGGCCCCTTTATATGACGTAATGGAAATGATACTTTTCTTCTATGATCTTCCTCTCCAAAACCCACAATCCCAGTCTAACAATGTGGAAAATATTGGAAAAAACTCAGTTGTGGGACATTCTATAAAATACCTGGTCAGTACTCTTTAAAACTGTCAAGGTTATAAAAAAACAAGGAAAATTCAAGGAATTGTCTTAGTCTACAAGAGCCTGTGGAGACATGACAACTAAATGTCATGTGGTATCCTGGATGGTATCAGGAAAAAGGAAAGCACATTAAGTAAAAATTAAGGAAATCTGACAAAATATGAAATTTGATTAGTAATAACATATCTACATTGTTTCCATTAATTGTAACAAATACACTATTGTAGATAAGATGTTATTAACAGAGGTGATTCTGTTAAATGCTAAAATTTTAGAACTGTTGGATAAATTTTTATGTTACTTTTTTGAAAGATTTATTTTACTGTTTGAGAGAAGGTGAGAGAAAGAGAGAGAAAGAAAGTGAGGAAGGCTCAGAGCAATCTCCCTAGTTGTACATCATTAGTTGTGAGATAATTTCATTCCACACAGGTGGATGTAGGGTAAGGTGACCAGACATCCCGCTTTTGGCGGGACAGTCCCGATTTTTAACAATTTGTCCCGCGTCCCGCGGCGTTTTTAAAAAGTCCCGATTTTTGGAAAGAATGCACGACAAGCTAGGGAACGGAGGGAGATAGACCAAATTTTTCATCAAGAACCCCCTCCCCCACAGTCAATGGTGTCCCGCTTTACCAGTGTTAAAATCTGGTCACCTTGATGTAGGGCCATGTGGAGCAGAAACCGAACTGGGGACTTCCCACATGGAAGGTGAGAACCTTCACCACCACAGAATCCAGGGGTTACCAGTTGTGTGCAGTTCAGCATGTGGTGTTGCACAAACCAGGGCTGGGAATCAAACTCCAGACCTCACGATTGTGAGGCAAGTGCTTAACTACTAAGCTATCCTAGCATCTCCTAATTTTTATATTCTTTGGACTCTTAAAAAGGTAAAGGTGAATAAGCAACCCTAAGACTGATCATCTCTGACTCTGCAGAGCTGAAGTCCTTGATGATAATTGAATGCTAAGGGTGCTTTTGTGAGGTTTTCTGGTGGGCAGGCTGCAGGCCTCTTCAAGTGAAAGCCCAAGCTAGCTTTTCAGAGTTTCTGTGTCTGTCATTGAACCAAAGTGTGATGTTGTCTAAATTATGTAACTATTGCTACGCAAACGTGTTTTTTAACACTTACCACTTGTGTATTTAGTTGGATAAGGAAAAAAGAACTAAGACAATATAAAAAGTATTCTAAAATGAAATCTCAATAAGAGCAATAATAAATGGTTAACTTGCACAAATAAGAGTTCCAGTCTTTGAAGTTATAATCATATAAAATATGTGTTTAGTTATGACCCTTCCAATACTTTTCACTCGTGATTTAAAAAAATGTGTGTAAGAACCAGTATACAAGCAAGTTAACTTGGAAAAAGCAGAGAAACACATCTTTTACCATTCGAGGGAGGAAAACAACGTAGAGCATCTAGTAATTTCTAGTGTAATAACAGGGTGTGTTTTTTTTGTCATATCTATTCTATGATGGGATAAAGAGCAAAAACAAATGTTTACTTACCAAAGATTCCATTCTTCCACTCAAAGTCCTATATGTCTGTGTAGCCGGTGAGTTTAACTGATCACTATATTTAACATTTAGGATTTGAAAGCTGCTGTGGTAAAAGTAAGATTTTTTATCTGTGAAACAAAGATAAGGCAGAATCAGTTTCACATAAGTACTTTAATCTTTAGTTTATTCATGATTATGGGAGGGTATATTATATAATTAAAGTAATTTTTGTTTCTCTTAAAAGAAAGAATACTCTAAACTTAATATAGATGTAACTATAATAAAATTATTGTCTTCCAGTTTTAAAAAAGATTGGTAAAGGTAGAACTGTGAGGGATGTATGAAAATCAGAGCAGCGTTATTTCAGAAATTCAAATTTTCAGAAGTATCATAATTTTTATTCTAATTATTTTTGGGAGATTTGTATTTGCAGATTTATTCATTCAAAAAATATTAATGTCTATAATATGCTATGATTCATTTATTATTAAGAAATATCCTGAAGTAATTCTGAGTAGTTTTAAAAATTATTTTTTAAATATTCCCTTTAGAGAAATTAGTGAATTGTCATTAGTTTTTTGGACTGATCTAGAAAATAAGTCTTCTCATAAAATATTTTAATCTGGTTGTTCGATGTGAATTATTTTCATCAAATAGGGTCTTCCAGAGGACATATTCAGCTGTGTGAAGAACACAAAGAACCCTCAAACATACTTGTACACATGTTAGAAACATTATGAACGTGAACATAATCAAATCTATCTCAGGAAAAATATGTGCTTCTTTTTGATCTTTCATATACATAATGTATGTGGAGAAAGGCCTCTATCACAGGAAAGGGTTGGAGATCCTGGAGGAAGGTTAGTGTAGTCATTTGTGGCTGAAGGACAACACAAGCCTTTCTAGAGCCATAAGTAGTAACTGGGATACAATTTAAAGAGCACTTATAGGCCGCTCCCCTTGTGTTTATGTGTTGCAGTACAATGTATTTAAGAGTGAAAATTCATTAATCTGAAACTTGATGTTTCTCTTGCTCATCTCTGTCATTCTCTTTAGACATAGTTGATCCCAGGTGATTTGATAGAAAAATATGTAGTCAAAAGCGAAATTTAATGACAACTTTATATTGGGTTGACCAAAAAGTAGTTGCATTCTTTTTTTGTGAGCAAATGAAAGGTGCTTTTTAAAATGAAAAACAAAAACCTTATTCAATAATGTATTTTCCATTTTGTTAATTTTCTTTTGCCATTTTTCAGGCAACTTCATCTTTTTTGGCAATAACTTGTTCTAAGAATGATTTCATATCTTCATCAAAGGTAAACATTTTACCATTCAAGGTGTTTTGTGAAGAACAAAACAAAGGGTAGTCTGATGGTGCAATGTTTGCTGAAAATGGTGGGTGTGGTAACAAATCCCATCCAAACTCCAACAACTTTTGATGAGTGACCAAACTTGTATGTGATCTATCGTTATCTTGGTAAAAGGCAACACCTTTGTGATTCACCAGTTCTGGATGCTTCTATTTGGTGGCATCACTTAATTTATCCAATTGGCGACGGTACAGTACATATCCAAATTGTTTGGTTCTTGGGAAGCAGCTCAAAGTACACTATAACTTTGAAATCCCAAGAAATTGATAGCATAACCTTTCTTTGATGAATATTTGCTTCTGATGTGATTTGAGCAGGTTCATCACATTTGCTCTATGATCTCTTTTATTTGATGTTGTTGTAAATAATCCATTTTTAATTGCCTGCTATCATGCATTTAAAAAATGGATTGATTTCTTCATGTTTCAAGAGTGAATTGTGGATATTAATGTGCTTAGTGAGATGAATTTCTTTGAGTTTTATGTGCTATCCAAATATCAAGCTTACTAATGTATCCCAAGTGTTTTAAATGGTTTTCAATGCTCGATATTAATATGTTAACATTCTCAGCAATCTCTTGTATCATTAAATACCAATTAGTTGCAATCAATGCCTTTATTGATATTAGCATAAAGCACAATTACTTTTTTGGCTAACCCAATAATTAGATTGACTTAAAAAATTATTCCTAGTTACTGGTTTTCCTAATGCTGGCAATTGTGTTTGCCCCATTGGGAACTTTTCAACCTTCATAATTAAGCTGTTTTGTTCGTTTACTGTAGGACATACAATAAATTATATTCTGTCTCACTCTTCACTCATATATCCCCTCATGTTTTAATGGATTTAACAGAATTATAGCTGAAATTAAAAAAAAAATCTCAAAGTGTATTTTTAAGTGAGAAAAGCAGATTATAGCATATATATTTACCTAGTAAAATTTGACACATTTTATTTATCTACACTAAAACACCTGAAAGAATATTTGCTGAACTATTATGGATAGTTGCTTATGAATAAGGTATGTGCATTCTTTATATTATTTGTTTCTTTTCTATATTTCCTATACTTTTATAATGCAATAATGAAAAATTAAACAAAGTGAGAGAAACAAATAAAACAGAATTCTTTTTAATTTTGTGTTTATCCCATTCTACTACTTAGTTGCAAATTCATCTTGTTATCATAACTCTTCTGCTACTGTTTTTAGGAGATAGATCATGAATTAACAAGTAGTTAGGCACATCCAAATTTTAGGTGTTGAAACTTAAAGTTCTTTGCAATATTTCATTTTTACAATTTTATCAGGTATATTAAAAAAAAGTAATTATGGTATTAATAAAAAAACAAAATAGGAAAATTCTAGTATCAGAAAAGTATGTAGAGATATTTTCTTTGTCTAGAATAATTATTGCCTGGGTAATAATATTTATTACACTAAAAAAGGTCAAAAGAGAAGAGAAAAAAAATACTGATTGAGGGAAAATGTAGAAACAAAGGTATTTTGGAATATACAAGTAAGATATATGATTATTTTATATTAAAAAAAAATGGCAGTTGAAGAATGCCAAACTTTTAATCTGAAAGCATATTTATTTAGACTGAGAAGTGGTACTTTTAATCTTCTGGTACTTACCAAACGCTAAAAAGTGGACCAGTAGAGCTATTGTCACTGCCAGAATTACCACCACGGCAACAACAACAAAACACACTACATATGGATTCAGGAATCTTGAAGTTGATGGTGCTCGTGCTGGCCTTAGAACAAGAGAAGTACATCAAAGGCTACTCATTTCACTCAGTGAAGTTGTTATAGCAGTGACGTGATACTTTTCTGCCTTTCTAAAGTCTCTTAGCTTTCACATAGTTCTGTTCATAGGAAACAGTGATTCTTGATGGGTATCTAGTCCTGGAAATAACCTGGCCTGAACAGGATTCTCCTTAGTGATTTTTCTCTCAAGTTTATTTTCAGCACAAACATGTTGACATTCACATAGTTTGATCAAAGAATTAGGAAATCAGACTTATCGTTGGCAATTGCTTTTCCTTTTTATGCCAGTTAATGAAGTTTTAAGAACAACAACTCAATATTCTTTGTTTTGCGCTGACTCTTTCTAAGACCATATGCTGAAGATGTACAAGTAAACTCCCTCAGCTGGGCACTGTCCTCTGGGATGTACTGCAGAGAGGCCATTCTGTGTGGGGAAAGAGGTGCAGTGACTTGGAACAGTAGCATTTCTCCATGTAATATTCTCCATTATAAAAATGGGGATGTGACCAGAAGAGTAGCAAGCCTCTGAAATGAATTAGAACAGCACCACCAGCAGAGAATTTGTATAATTTATCATTGTTTTCACATGAATCTGTCAACTTCAGGGTAAGGTAGTAGATTTATACCAATACAGCATCTGGTATTATGTCAGGCATATTGCCCAGGTACTACCTTCTTCACTGTTTCCCTCCCTACCACGTACGTACTCACACTGTGGAGGTTGCCAGAAGAGCTGAGTGTGAGTTCTTGTTTTAGTCCTTGTTTGTTTGGAGACCATATTGTTGTTTATCTGAGATTTTCCTCATCTCAACTATGGGAATAATAATACCTACCTCACAAGGCTGTTTAAAAGATCAATGAGGTTATATTAGATATTATAAAGTATATACTCCTCATTAAATAGCATCAACTAGACCATGTCTCTTGAGGGGAAAGATGGTATTCATGCTTATGCTTTGACATTTTGTAGCATGCCTGGCATATATAGATGGTTCATAAATATTTATAATATTTATAGATATTTACTGCATGTGTTATCTCTTGGCCACGCTTCAGATTTAAAAGCCTTAATAGAGCTGAAAAACCATTACATTTAGCCAGAATAGAGTCTGACTTTCATTGTTTTCTATTCATTTTGCCAACATTTTTGTGTAAGTGTGTAGGGCATGGTCTGAGGGTCAGTGATTCCTGGACATTTAGGCTTCACAGCAGGTTTGCTTGGTGGTGTTTGAGCTCTACTCACTGCACAGACGTATAGAACGGTACCTCCTGATATTTTTCAATGTGCCCCCTGGACACTGTATGTTGTGAGTCTGGGACCAGGAACGTGGCAGAAGATTATTGGTGGTAAACATTAAAATTAACGGTTTTCAATTTTGTTGAATAAACACATGAAAATTGAGCATGAGTTTGGTCAAGTTAGCAGTCACTGAGCGGTGGGAGAACAAAGAGAAGACAGAGTACGAGGCAATATTAAACCCAAAAACCTAAGTAAGTTTCAAATTGGTGGACTCTCCTACTCAACCAGGGACTGACTATATTTCCAGAGGTGAAATGATGTGTTAAAATGTATGAGTGTGTGGGAGGACAGGGAGAGAGAGAGAGAGAAAGAGAGAAAGAGAGAGAGAGAGAGAGAGAGAGAGAGAGAGAGAGAGAGAGAGAGAGAATGAGAATTGCTGAAAAACAGATTAAGTTGAAAGCTCAGCTCCCCAAAACACAAAAACCAAAGGTTAGCATCAGCATATACTTTAGCTTGGATAAACCTCACATGGGAATGACTGTAGAGCCAGCTTTGCTTTAATTCATGGAAAACATCTTAACTCAACGACTGAAAAGCACCATGAGACACATGACTCAGTAAAGAAAGGGTGTGGAGCCCAAATAACCTTAATCTCACAAGCCAAAATTAATCACGTAAGAATGAATTGTTTTACTCTGTAGAAAGAGATGAAGAAATAGCTGCTTTTTTATTACCGTAGTAGTACAAATTATCATTGAACTTCTGTATGTGACTGTTTCTAAAGGAATGCCAACACAAACACAATTGTGCACAGTACTTACTGTGCAAACTATTAGAGAAAATACATTTTCAAACACTGTCTGAAATGTTGACTTACAAGGCAATGGCAATGTGTACAAAAAAAAAACAACCCCAAAACTTTGATATTAGAGCAGAGTCCTGATCAGTGAACTTTCTAGTGCTTACATTTAAACAGCCAAATGAAAATTTGTGTCATATTTAACCAGCTTTCCTCTGTTTCTTTCATTGACTTGGAAAAGTTACATAAACATTAGAAAATTTATTCTATACTTTTATTTTGAGAGCCTAAGTGTCAGGAATTGTACACTTATATTGTTGGTCTTCACAGTGGTCTTACAAAGTAGGTGTTAGGATCCCTGTTTTGAAGATAGGGAAACTGAGGCTCAGAGAGTAAACAACTCCTAATTACTCAGGAGTGACAGAACTAGAAATAGAAACCAGGTTGGTTTTAATCAAAGAACATGTCTCCTTCCTTCCTCACTACAGGAGACATAAAAGCGTTGGGACTCCCTTCTTTCCTGACCTCACTTGGGGGAACCTAACAGGAATCAATATCCAATTTTGTCTTATACAGAGTACTTAATTGTGCAATAAACTAATTGTTGATTTAATTTTAATATAGCAGTTCAGCTCAAAATTGAACTTGCTATTCTTCCCCCAGACTGTACTCACTCTGCAGTATTTCTAATATTGGTGAATGTCACTACCATCTGCCTAGTATCCTAAGTTAGAGATCCAGGAATAAGCTGTACTTGCTCCCTCTTGGTCCCTTCCTATATTTAAGAGGTCACTAAACAGTGCTTATCTTGCAACCTGAATCTTGTTGTTGTTTTTTTAAGAGTTATTTTATTGTTTTTGACAGAGAGAGAGGGGGGGGGGGAGAGAGAGAGAGAAGGGAGAGGGCCCAGAGTAGTCCCTGTAGTTGTAAGTCATCAGTTTTCAACATAGTTTCATTACACAGGTCGGCCCGGGGGCCACACCAGGCATGAACTGGGCAGGTGGCCTCCCACATGGGAGGCATGCCTCCATGAGCCAGGGGCTCCTACATGGGAAGCATGCCTGAAGTGGGAGCTGAACTGGGGGCATCCCACATGAGAAGCTTGCCCCAGTGGGAACAAATTGGAATGGGAAGCACACCCCAGTTCAGCATATGGGTCTGCACTGGCAGAGGTTGGGACCGGAACTCAATCTTTGGACCCAGGAGTTGCAATGCAAGTGCTCAACCCATTGAGCCATCTTGGCTTCCCAAATCTTTTTCTTTTCTTTCTTTCTTTTTTTTTTTTAATGTGTTTTATTTATTTATTTATTATTATTATTTTTCTGACAGAAAAAAAGACAAAGAGAGACAGAGAGAGGAGGGATGGCCCAGAGGAGTCTCCATAATTGTACATCATCAATTTTTAATATACTTTCACTCCACAGGTGGGCATGAACTGGGCTGGGGGCTTCCCACATGGGAATCTTTTACTTTATACCCTCCATTTTTTTTAATTCTGGCAGTTATCACCTTACTTATATTAACTTATATTACTTGAAATGTCTCGTAACTGGTCCCCCCACCTTTTTTTTATTATTAACTAACCAGTTAATTCAAGACACATTTGGTGGGTGCCTGCAATATTCTAAGTGCTGGGAAGACAATAAAAATAAACATAGCAGCACTAATGGTGGGAGAAGATGGAAATAAATAAGTAATTTGAAGAAAACAAAGCAGGGAGGTGGGAAAGGGAGTGTGTATGGGTCCTGAAAATTTACATAGTGTGGCCAGGAAAGGCCGTGTTGAAAAAGTGATATGTGAATAAAGACAAGAAGCAGGTGAGTGAGCAAATCATAAAGTTACCATGGGAAGAATGATCTAGGCAGAGGGAACAGGAGGCTCTGATCCGGGAACTCACCTGGTGAATTTGAGAAATAGCAAGGGGGCAAGCTAGTCTGAACTTGAATGAGAGAGTTAAAAGTGGGGTACATTAGAGGGAAATAAGGTGAGCAAGATAGGAGTTGGAAATTGGTGAGAGCAGATGATTTTGGGTATTGTATGTAAGGATTTCCATCTTTAAATGAGATAGAACATGGGGTATCCAATCTTTTGGCTTCCCTGGGCCACATTGGAAGAGGACATGTTATATTGGACCACACATAAAGTACACCCTAGAGAATTAACTGATGATTCACATATGAGATGTAGGAAATAAAAGGAATCTAGATTGAAATCAACAATTTTGTTTCTTTCCAATCACTCCTTTAAAATCCTTACAGAGATTGTTTAAAATTTAAGTCTAAAGTTCTGACCTCTCCTTCCCCTCCCTCATTTGAAATTTACCTTGTCTAGCTTGTCTAGATCCTTGGGATAGCATCCGAACCTCCTACATGGCATTTCAGGCCTGTCACATTCACCTCTGCATTCATCTTCTGCCATATCCTCACCTGCCCACTTATCCTCAGCCAAAGGCATGATGAATTCCCAATTTATCCTTAAGATAATCAAGCATCTTTCTGTTCCTACTAGGTAGTTACCTTCTTGTGCCCTAAGTGCCCCTCATCTGATCTCATAATGCCCTATGAATTTCAGTGTTCTAGACTTCATCCCTTCATGTGATAAAAAATGGTTTTCTTGCTTGCACCCACTTGTAGACTATAACTCATGAAAGGCAGAGATGCTTCTTGTCTGCCAGGATATACCCCATTCCTAGCACAGTACCCATCCCAGAGTCTACATCAGGCCTAATTTATAGAAAAATTGAGGAATGAGACTTCAGAGAGAAATTTAAAAAAAATTGTATTGTAGTTTAGAGGGACTTTATATAGGACTGTGTGCCTTGCATTCTTGTTTTGAATACTGAAAAAATAAAGATCAGAGAATAATCTATTCAGTGCTTATGATGTGTTTGACACTATGTTGAGTTTTTGTATGTAATTTAATTTAATCCTTATAAATAAACCTAGTTTACAGATGATGAAATAGAGGCTTAGTTACTCAGCTAGGAAGTGACAGAGTGGAACATGAATCTTAGTCCTTAGTCTGTCAAGCTCAAACTGCAAATGCCTACTTCAGGTGGGTGGAGAGTTTTTGTTAATTATCACATTGTTGTTAGTAATTACTATTACACTTACTGCCTTACTGTTGATGCTAAGAGATAGAAAGTTCAAAAGTATTTCTACAGACCTTATCTTATAGGATATAGAAAGATATTTTTAAATATATGTGTGTATTTACATTGTACATTGAGTTAAGAAGAATATGAAAAATGGTTTCAAAGTAAAGAGAAACTCTGTTTTAGTCAGTTTCATTAACTCTAAATGGTTCCCACTACTCAGGCTATCTAATTCAATTGTTTATTTTATTTTTTAATTGAGAAACACTTTGTTTAAAAAAAGTCTTGTTTGGAAGTCCAATTGTGGAAAATGGATGAAAATAAAATAGCTTCTGTGTTTGAATACGGGATGGGAAAAAATGATCTTCTATTTCCTGGAGATCACTGATGTAGTCCAAAACTTTTATTTCCCAAGTATTTTTGTTGATAAACTTGATGTCAACTTAGTTGATACCAACTTACTTTATCAACTTGATAAGCTTAGGTATTCCATAAGAGGAAAGAGAGGCACAGAGAATTATTTAGAATTGCACAACTGGACGGTGGCAGAGTCAGTTCCACAGTTTTTAGAATTCGGAAATGTATTTGTTTTATGAAGTCATGCATTCTGAAAACTGGATTTATATGGAAGACAGAATTCTATTTTTGTTAGGTATAGCATAGGAAATATAATCTATAATATTGTAATAACTATGTATATATAGCGTGAGATGGGTACTAACTTATTGTGGTGACCATTTTATAAGTTATATAGATGTCTAATCACTGTGTTACACACTTGAAACTAATATAAAAAGCTTCTTAGCCTTTTGGCTAAGATCAAGTGTAGTATCTGTTCTTATCAGATTGAAACTAAATATAATATTGTATATCAGCTGCAATTGAACAAAATAATTCAACCCTTAAATCACAAATATGCAACACTTTGTGCATGTTTACCTTTGGAATGCACTATATGACTTCCTTTCATTCAATGATTTACTTTACAAATAATTTTTTTATCTTGGGTAGCATTTAAATAAGTTAATATTCTTTGAGAATACAAATCACTTTATATTTACGGAGAATACAGAAGCTGGGCAAGTGGTGAGAGCTGAGCTAGCCTATATAATCTTTTGTGAGAATTAGGAAAAGGCAAATTTTTCAGAGAGACAGCAAACTCTAAAAAAATATTCCTTGGGCCACATGCAGCTCCACGCTGGGGCAGATAGCTTGGTCAGGATAAGTTCTCTATCTGCTTCTAATCTTTCCCTGAGCCATGCATTTTTGTGTATTACACAGACTACATAACTATATATAGCAGACTTGAAATGATTTGTTGAAATTCTGGAATCTGCTACTTGTAGGGAAAGCCAATCTAGAATTCCAATTCTTCTCTCAAAGTTTGCAAGTTGATACAGACAAATGACCAATAGGTATGTGTGTTTGTATGTGTTAGTGAAGTTGGGAGTTGATGGTAGTTCTTGAGAACCTGCCGCCGATGAAGCAAAGAGTGTGGACTCAATTGTTTCATAGCCTAGTTCATTTTTTTCCCCCTTTCCCTTAGGATTCAGGCTACTTTCTCATGGCTCCATGCTGGAACTCAAGACTCTTCTAACAGATTGAAGTTGTAAAGCGAACCCCATGAGAATATGTGGCCACAGTAGGGCAAATCCACCTTTAGTGCTGGGAGAAAAAGAAATGCCTTCCCTAACGATACACAATTCATACTTTGTCTAATTGGCTCTAAACTTGAAGGAATTCTTTTCTTTTCAGGAAGTTCATTAGCATTGTTTCTTCAGTTTATTATTATTATTGTAGCATTGAAATACTTCAAGTTGATTTACAGCAATTATTATCCAATTTTAAAAAATTTTCCTAGGTTCTAGAAATTAAGGCTATATTAAACAATTATTAGAGAAGAAAAATATTTTAGGTTATGCTGCACTATAGTATATCAAATCTTAATTGATTTGGGCCCTGCTAAATTAAAAAATGATTTCAGTTTTATAGTATATTCTTTGTTAATAATGTTTACTTAATGGTTCTGCAATAAGTAAGAAGGGTGCTTGAATGTTTTCAATTAAAAAAACAAGCACTTCTGTCTGAGCATAGCATTTAATTTTTGCAGTGTAAAATACATCTAAGAGGATGTGGGAAGAGAGCTTGAGTTAGGAGATTTACATTGAAAGACAGCCTTGAGTATTTATTAATGGAAGATGTCTGAAGACGGCTTACTGACAGAATCAATTGAAGACTTAGAGGCATATTCTTGTTACTGCTCTGCTACATTTAAAGTGTATTTGCTTTTAGAAGGAAAGCCATGTTTGCTGGAACTCTAGAGCTGCCCAAAGGGTGGGCTCTTGCTTACATAACTGAGATGATATAGCCTTTTTAATGTGCAAGTGAGCACAGTTGACGTTGTGGCAGATGATGGCATCATCTACAAAGGTGAGCCTACTAGGTGATTTGAAATCAATAAAACAGATGGAAATATTTTTTCTGGAACTTCATGATGCTGATGTTTTAAGTATATTTCTCTAGGAGTCACCAAATTCTTTAAGTGAAATGAATGATAGTTTGTTAACTCTACCATTGTTGAAGAAGGTGTACCTAGTGTTTCCATGCCAACACCTGTAACAGAGACATTCCTGTCACAGGTTACTGATCTCCTTGCTGATTAAGGTATGAGAGGCTAGCATGTATTCTAGAAGAAGGATTCCCAACCTCTGGGTCACAGACTGGTACTGGTCTGTGGACTGCTGGAACTGGGCCACACAACAGGAGGTGAGTGGTGGGTGAGTGAGCAAAGCTTCATCTATATTTATAGTTGCTCCCCATTGCTTGAGTTACTGCCTGAGCTCTACTTCCTGTCAGATCAGTGGTGGCATTAGATGCTCATAGGCGAATGAACCCTATTGTGAACTGTGCATGCAAGGCATCTAGGTTGCATGCTCCTTATGAGACTCTAATGTCTGATGATCTGAGGTGGAGCTGAGGCAGTGATGCTAGTGCTGGGGAGTGGCTACAAATACAGATTAACATTAGCAGAGAGGTTTGACTGCACATAGACCATAATAAATTAGTTGCTTGCAGACTCATATCAAAACCCAAACTCAGGGCTCCCACTGATTCTTCATTATGGTGAGTGGTCCAGAAGAAAATCCAGCCATTGTCAATATAATGAGCACAGTTACATGGCTGAATACTTTCCAGACAGCCCTCATATGTTATAATGTAATAATAATAGAAATAAACAACATAATAAATGTATTATGCTTAAGTCATCCTGAAACCCACCCCCCAGTTTGTGGAAAAATTGTCTTTCATGAAACCAGTCCCTGGTGCCAAAAAGGTTGGGGACCACTGCTCCAGGACACTGCTGTTCAATGTTAGTTTCCTTATGAGTTCTGAAAAGTGTACCTATTGACAGAGCCACTTAACCCAGAGTAGTTTCAAAGCAAGAAACTACAGATTTAGTTGATTTGCTTCCTTATCTATTTTCCTCCAAATAGCATTTTTTCCCTACTTGGATTTAGTTTTTTTCAAAACTGTTTACATTCTTTTTTGCATTCTCTTCTCTTTATTATTTACCTTCATTTCTTTTCTTTTCTTTAACTAATTATGATCTTTAACCCATACTAGTATCAACATTATTTTTCCAGCTTTCTGCAAATTGTAAAATATTCGTGACGGTAATATGCGATATTTTGTTTTCAAATGCTCTTTGGAAAATGTGTATTTGAAATTGATTTTAAAATTAAATGTATCCATTGGGTTGATGAAAATGTCCTAAAGTTGGATTTTGGTGATAGTAATACAAGTCTATAAACATCCTAGAAACCACTGAGTTGTATACATAAACAGGTGAACTTTATGGTATGTATTAATAACTAAATCTCAGTAAAACTGCTAAAATTAAATTTATCTTTTAATGATGTTAACTTACTGAACTAAACAAAATTATCAAGCTTTAAGTGAAGGATTGACAATGAGAGTGGGTTTGAATTCACAGAAACAGAAAAGCCTTCTATTACCCTTTCAGTTCAAGTTTCAATGCAGTTTCCTAGAAAGTGATTCTCAGTTAGGTATTGGAATGCTGTGGGGTATTATTGTTGATGGCAAGCAATTTGCCACAAACAGTTAAAGCATCAGAGTTTTAAAATGATTTACTTGTCTCACAATTTAGAGTAGATAATTCTAACATAACATTCCTGTCACTCATTTATGCTTTTTTGGGGGGGGGGGGTTGGAGTCACAAGTAGGCCATAGGCAATTGCTTATAAGCCTGGTTAGATCCATAGGGGTGTGTCACACATATTATTGCCACCTGTCATATGTCAGAATGGGAAAAAAAGGTTGAGAAGTTCTAGAGAAAACCTTATATGTGAAAGTCAAACGGCCAAATGACAACAACAACAACAACAACAACAAATTCTTTGCACATTCCCCAATTCTCCTGTTTCATCTTTCCCTCAGGGAACCGGAACTGACTAGCTAGCAGTGTTTGCCAATTTTATTTGAGCACAGAAATATTTATTTCTGAAATATCTAACATTTTGAGCAGCACAGTGTTTCTAGAACCCAGTTAAGAAAATGCTGCTCTGTGAGTTCTAACTTGACCAAGGCAGTAAGTGTTTCTACAGGAGAGGAATGAGGAATCTATTGGAAGCCTAGCTTAGAGGGCAGGTTTAGTTATACCCCAATACACAGGGCTACTTCTTACTGTACCTCTCTCTCTCTCTCTTCACTTTGGAGATTACCTTGTAGATTTTTAGTTGTAGTTGTTTAGTACTTCCTTATGTTTACTGTATACATGAATTGCCTGTTAAAATGCAAATTTTAATTCAATAAATCTGGGGTTGGGCCCAAGATTATATATTTTTTACAAGCTCCCAAGTGATGCCAAAATGCTACTGTTCTAAGGACCACACTTTTAATAACAAGAATTTTGGACACAATTCAGTCAGACTAGCTCTAAGAGAAAAGAGTAATTTTATTCAAGCCATATTAGTTCCTTCTCTTTTTCTTAAAGTCCAATTACATAAACATTTCTCTTCTGCTATGATATTATAATGATATATTCAAAACTAACTTCTCTTTTTGTTAAAATATATTATCTCTAATACAGAACTAGATACACATTTTCTTTCTACAGAAAATAAATGAGTAAAGGATTTAGGGGCCCTTACTCCCTATGTAATGTGACCTGGTTTATAATACTAAATTATATCAGGATATTTCATTGTTTCTACAAAATGTGTTCCAATGAAGTGAGGAATTTGGTATATCACACCTCAGAGAAGCACAGGCAGCACTTTTTTCTCCAAATGTGTTATCCTCCAGTGTTTGATTTGATTGTAATATGTAAACCCACATATAAAAAATTCTAATAGTTGCCAAGGCAGCAATCCTGCTTATTTTATATGGAATGCTATATACCAGGTTTTAAAAGAAGTGTTATATATGATGGTGTAGAAGAAAGAAACAAAAATTATTAAATGCACAAGTTAA
>PVKE010019511.1:0-28398 GCA_004027555.1 Craseonycteris thonglongyai | reverse complement strand
ACACTCAATGGTTTGGTGTTTACCTGGAGAGGAGGGGGCAGGGGGGAGGGAGAGTTGTGTGGGGAGGGGGGAGCAGGCACCAGATATATGGGGTTGGAGGGGGACCTGATTCTGGGAGCTGGGCATATAATGCGATGCATGGGTGATGTGATGTGGAGTTGTACATTGGTAAACTGCCTGATTGTTGCCAACCAATGTCACCCCATTAAATTTAACAATAAAATAGAATAATATTAAAAATAAATAAATAAATAAATAAATAAAAATAAAATAAAATAAAATAGCGTTCATTATTTCTCATTTTTTCACATTAAAGGGCTGATCACTGATTCTTAAAAAAAAAAGTCAAGGTGTTTATTTCATTTTCCTCAAAAAGAAGAAACAATCCTCTGATAATGCTTAAAGGAAGAAAGAAAGATGGGGGAGTGCAGAAATGAGGGGGGAAGAAAAGGTGGTGTAGAGGGACATTTTAAATTGGGTCTCTCGCTCATCGGGCATCTTCTGAAGGTCCAGTTCCAGGAACCCCACCCACCGTGACCCAGCAGGGACAAGGCTGCTTTTGTGTGCTGGCTGCTCAATGGGGTGCAGAGCTAGAGGGCAGCAAAGGACCGGAAATGGGAGGGCATGCTCTGGCGGGCTCTGTGGGACTGACCAGATGGCCAAACTGAGGCCAGCGGCCTGGAGACCTCAGTCCAGCTTGTCATCATAGGACACGGAAAATGAACTTGCAGGTGCCCCTCAAAGTTCTTTTTTTTTTTTTTGAAAGTTCTGATATGGCTTAGGACAAAGCCTGTGCAACAGCGATGCAAGCACTTAGCTGAGTATCTGGCGACAGGAGCACAGGTCAACCAGAAAGCAGGGGTGTGGGAGAACACGAAGGGGAAGCCGAGGTCAGGACAGGGGGGCAGGTTAGGAGAACCTGGGTTCCGGCAGAATTCAGGGGACCCATCAGGTCAATTGGTCAAGGTGACTGTGGTCATTTTCTTCACGATCATTGTCATTGCCATCATCGTCATCATCATCAACATGGCTAGCACTTACGAGAGCTCCTTAAGTGCTGAGCACTCAGCCTCATGGAAGGAGGAGCTCTCATTACCTCCATGTTGCAGTTGAGGGCCTTCCTTCCCCTAGTTGCCCACTGGACTTTGGAGCAATGACGGTCAAGTCCCCAGGGTCCTAAGAGCTTCTGGGGACACAGGCAGTCTTCATTTTGGGGTCGCAGGGCTTAGGGCTTGAGGAACAGTAGGTTCTGAATACATTTTTCTTGCACAAAAGAATGAATGAAGGGGACATACAAGGGCTGTATGGAAGTATGCAGCCATGTGATGTGAAAAGCACAGGCCTTGGTGGCTGGATGTTTTCTGGACAGCCCTGGTATGAGGGAAGGACCGGAAGGGCAGGAAGGTGCCATTTCTACATGTAGTTAGTAATCCCTGCGATGTGAAGGGCCGGAGACTGACTATAAGGAGCTGCAGGGCTCCGTTGTGTGCGCCCAGAGAGCCGCACTACCGGAGGCCTCGCTACCTGCAGAGCAGGTCCCGGAGGCAGCCTGCACTTGAAGGACGTCTTCACTGTCTCTGGACCTTCGCTGTCTCGGTCCCTTTCTGGTACTGGAGGAGTTGAATAAGCGGACATTTAGGAAGCATCATGTTAACCGAGAGCTGGGCGCGGGCACTGCGTGTCTGGCCCACACCATTCTAGCATAGGCTGGAGCTTTCAGGTCTGAGGTCACCTGAGGGGTCAGGATGCTTCAGGACCATCTGGGGGACCCAGGCTCTGAGAGCCCCAGTAAGTGGGCCCATTTCTGAGTCCTCTTTGTGCTCCCAGAAGCCTCTCCCCAAGCACACATCATGGATGTCTGATCCAAGTCTTTTGGGAGTTTTGTTAGAAAGTTTTAGAAAAATCTTGGCTTCAGGAAAATGCCACCGAAGTACTTTAAGGGCCAGCAGATTCCAAATATACCCAGACCCGTCTGTCCACAGAGAGCTCTTAAAAACACTCGGAGGAACAATGGGAGATCAGCTTCACATATAAGGTACATGGGAAAAACCTATTTCCATAAAGCAAAAGAAAAAGTCAAAACATTTCATTAAAAGTAAAATGACAAGTTTACTGTCAAGTGTTTATAGGATATTAATAAAATACATACACTTCACAAGGTACTGAGAGCCCCCACCCTTTCCTGTTGTATAACTCTCTGCACGGGGTTTCACGGTTGGTTGGCTGTCTCATCCACCTGGAATTCTCCAACGTGCTCAGAAGGCCCTTGATCACCCATTCTTCCACATTTTGGGATGTGAGTCCCAATCAGTGGTCAATAAAAGTTTTATTTACTGGTTGTTTTTTATTCGAAAGCTACCTTCTTTTCACTTCCTAGCTAATGCTTTATTCTCAGCCCTTATATTAAAATTAGTTCCCACGAAGGGAAGTCTTCTACAGATCCTCTCTGAATGTGTCTGGGGAGGGACAGGAGCTTAATGGATCAGCAGGAAGTCACAGGAGGAAATGTTTAGGCCATGCACCAACCATGAGGACCCACTGCTTGCAGGAAGCATCATAAACCGGTCAGCTGACGGGACAGCAAAAGCCACCCCCCCCCCCCAATAAGAAGCGTCTTCTCTGTAAGAAATTAGAGACCCACTGATGTCCTTCACAGCATGTGACAGCTCAGGAGTAAATTCACACCTTGTCCTTCCCCGCCCTCCTTCCTTCGGTTTTCCATTATCCATCTCTCTCTGCAGGCTTGGGATGTCCGCCTGGGCGCCAAATAGGCAAGTACATTCTGGAAATCACAGTAGCCTCCCAGGCTGTAATCCCCTTCTCGTTCATCAGACACAGATGCCACGCTATTGCTGCAGATTAAGTCAGTTCTCTGTCATTACAACTATAATTTCTCACTTACGGCAGGAGATTATTTTGTGCAAATCCTTAGGAAGCCTGACTCACGTAAGGAGGCTCAGGTGAAACAAGAGTTGTTCTCTTTCCGGCACGGCTGTCTTATTGTAACGGACCTCTTTTCACTGCTGAGATGACAGTTGGGCCAAACTTGTTGAGAGACAAAAGACAAGGCCATCTATCACCGTTACTTGGAAATCTCGTCTAGCAAACGATTTATGACCTGCTCATTTCAGAGGAGATTAAAAAAAATAACAGCAACAAAGATGAAATGAAGCATCTCTAGTGGTGCACGAAAATGAGATGGCTTTCACAGACGAACCAAGGCTCCCTGCACTCGGGGTAGAGCCACATCTGCACGCCGGTGTGCAGAGGGTCTGCCTGGGGCCCCCAGCGCCAGGCGGAGAGGGACTTGAAGAGTGGGCTAACCCAGAGCCCCGCAAAGGCAGTCCGAACCACACAGCGGCTGAGTTCAGGCTCTTGAGCCAGAATGCCTGTGTGAATCTATGGTGAGCTAGGGCAAGTTACCAAGTATTATAGCTCCGTGCCTCAGTTTCCCTCACCACTCATAGGATTGTTACTAGGATTAAATGACTTAAGACTTGTGTCTAAAGCCTCTAGAACCGTGCCTGGAATATAGTGTTTGCAAAACTGGTAGTAGCCTCCTTCATAGGGTTGTTGAGATGGTTAAAGGAGTTATTGTGAAGAAAGTATTTAGAATAGTGCTTGCTATACAGTAGGTACTGGAGTGTTGCCATTATCTTTATGGATGTTGTTATAATGACAATAATAGCAATCATTAGTAGTAGTACTGGTATTCTCCACACCCCAAGACAGCCAGGTCTTGAGCTGATTCATCACAGGCTGATGTCTGAACTCGGGTTGCCAAACTGGCAGCTAACATTAGAAATGTTCTAAATTAGTTGCACACTTCAGAAATTTCTACAGTTCATTTAAAATTATGAATTTGTGGCATCCCTTGAAAAATCTGGAGGTGATCCCACCCTGGGCCTGCAGTCCTGCACGGCAGCTCTCAGCTGGGCTGGACGACAACTATCTCTTTAGATATCTGGGGAGTACAGTATGCAGCTCACCTCAGGCCACACCAGGTTTATCACATTCATTCCATTATCTGCCTGACCCCACCTCATCCCCAAATATTCTAGGCCTCTTTGTGTGATACTCTATTAGACAGGATGCATTTTTACGGCCCCGATCCCATCTGAGAGTCTGATAAATAGTATTAGGAAAACTCTCACCAGTAAAACGCACACAAATTTATATGCTCACAGCACATGATAATTCCAGGGGGTTCATGGACCCCCCCACGCCCCACCCCCTATAGCCCACTCATGGAAAAACTACCAGCTTTAAGGGTTTATTCATGAACAAGAACATTCCAGTCATCCCCACGCTTCCTGAGATTAACTATGATTCCCCCATGTTGCAATGCAAGGAGCAGAGCTTGATTAAAATAAGGTCCATCCTTCAGAAGCATGAAGTCAAGGTCTATGCTTAGGAAGGTGCTTTGAACTGATGATAAACCTAGTGGTTGATTTGGTTTTAATCAATTTTGACAACTTTAAAATAACAATATTATCTGGGCTTGTGTCGTTTTACCTCTAAACACTCAACTCCATCACCCTTTCTGCACAGCTCCTCACTGCCAGGGTCATGTCAGCCCAGAAGGTACCATCTGTGCTCTTTAGAACACGGCCTCCTTTCCTCAAAACAGTTGACTGCCATCTGCTGAGCGAAAAATGCCACGCGCGTTCCACCCATATTCGTTGCGTCCAAGAGGCACGTGGCAACCCAGCTGGGTCCTGAGCAGGCGGAGCCGGCCAAGCGCTTCCAGCCTGGCCGCGTGAGCCGGAGGAGCCGACAGGGCCGGACAGCCCTGCAAAGGCTTTGTCCAGACCAGGCAGCAGACAGCAGTGCCACAAGCTTTGTCTGCAGTTGTTCACAAACATTCTCTTTGAACTACTTTTAGACTTCATGAGAAACTGTCAAAATAGAACAGCGTTTCTCCATGCCCTTAGCCCAGGCTCCTCCAACAAGTTCTGCTTTGATAGCCATAAAACCCAGAGTTTGAATCACAATTCTGACAAGATCTTGGCCAATGAGAAGCTCACATATCCCAAGAGGTAGGTCTAGCTCCTAGGTGACTGCACTAGGCATCCTGATGACCAAGAAACACCCCAGCTACAGGCAGAGTGCGACTAATAGGACCTTCCACTGTTGTATCTCATCCGAGAGGTGACACCTCTCTGGAGAGCTGTTATTATTAGAATGTTATAAAAGAACGCCAACTTTCTTTTAAAATATGGGAGAAAGGCATTTTCTTCCCCTCTTCCAGGTCATCTGTCCCCATCAAGTGCTAAGGACTGCCAGGCGCCCAGTGCGGTGAGGTGTGCTGGCTTTTGAATGGAGGAAATGCGCAGTGCAAGGACCTTGGCCCCCGGACCAGGCTCTGATGGCTGGGAGTGCAGAGGGGGCTGGCAGGTGTGAAGAGGAACCTTGCTCTCAGACAGGAAGGCCTCGCTAAAGCTCTCAGAATGCTGACACGGCACGCACTCCGCGCTCTTCCTTGCCAGCAGCTGCTTCTACAGATTCTGACCGGGTGGCGAACTCTTCCCCTCTGCTCTCAGCCACAGCGTGCAGGACAGAGAACACCTGCTTTGAAAACAGACTGATTAGCCTGACGTGGGCACACAGAGCACTGGCGTGGGGCCTCACATGGGAAAGAGGCCTCTGGGCTCTAGTCCACGTCCGTGCTAAAGGAACTGACTCAGGGGCACACATGAGAAAGGCCTCGCAAGGCCGTGGGAAGTTATTCTACCCCAACCGGCCACTGAGTGCTATCGCTAGTCTAACAGCAAATGTTTTGAGCACGGGGTAGGATGCTAACAGTACAAGATGAGCATGACGGTCCCTATTTTATGGCGCTTCTTGGAAAGGGGGTTAGTGAAGACGACAGAATGAAATGGAAACATTATTACTGAGTACCTTTTCTGCAGTGTAATTGACATATGCAGGATCACTTTAAACAAGTAACGAGAATTCAGTGGGAGAGAGGTTCTATTGCAATTATCCGTAGAATATCGTAGAAGAAAGAAGAAGAGAACGCGTTAGTGAAGTGAATGGAAGAGTGAGGTAGTGAGGAAGCTGTGGGGACATTTCACGGGGGAGGTAGCGCTGGGGCTGGATCTTGAAGGATAAATAGGAGTCTGTCCACGGAGGAGGAGGAGGCAGCTGTTCCCAGATGAGAAAACAGTGTGCAGCACAGGGCAGATGGGAACAAAGCTTGAAAGAAATGGGAAGAACCAGGAGAAGAGAAAAATCTAGTTACCACTTAGCTTCATGCATGTTAGGGAAACTAATGATAAGCAAAGTTACTATTATGTCCAAACTTCATTTGCTTATGAGGACAACACATAAAAGCACGCCCCATCTGTGTGACTCTTTACAAATTGGGGTACTTTCATGTCTCAAGAATGATCCCTCTACACAGTGAACATAAAGAAATACAAGTCATACAATAGCTCTCTAAACCTACAGAAAATTGTAACTTTGCATATTTCTTGTGATTCAAAATCTGTTCTCTGATGAGGAAAATGCTAGCCTCGGGTTGAATACTGATCTAAACATTATTCTTCTTTATTCCCAATCGTTATAAAGGTCAGAGGACAGAAAGAATATGTTAAGAAAATGGTAGACTATGCACAAGATAAAGAATTTTGAACAATGATAGTTATAGAAATGTGGATCTAGGAGGAATGTGAGGCAGCCAGCACCTACTAGAACGTGGCAGGTGTTCAGAAAAGACCTGAACGTCTGACTGAGTTATTGTCCTATTTCACTGTTTACCAGCTGAGCTTCCTGAGGTGGCTCTGGGTCCTGGAAACCCCAATGTAATTTCTGTGTAATAATGAAGGTTTAAACTGCTCTGAAGACAAGTTTGACCTATGTGTGACATACAAGTGTTTCATAAAAATCTGATAATGAATCAATGAATAAGCAAATATATTAATAAATAGGATAGAATTGTGTGAACATGACCAATCAAGAAATGAGAGTGAACTCTAAAGGGAAGAAGGTAGAGACTTAATTTCATTCTCTACTGACCTACCTCAAAGTTCACCTTCGCCATATCTTACATTCCTTGCATCAAGAGAAGCATAAAAATGCCCTTTTCATCAGTTCACAGGTATGTGGAAGACAAAATATGTTCATATGTGCAGAGATTCTGGAGTTACTTTGAGACGTTCACTACAGGTATTAATTCCATTAGTATAAGCTTCTTGTGAAAACATAGCTCACACCTTCAAACAAATCATTTTGAGGATATCTCAAATATCTTCAACTAGAACAGGGAACGGGCTATGTGGCAACAGGGAAAACTGCCAGCAGAACAAGCCACCTGGTCTTCAGCCTCCGGTTCAGTTGGGGCTCGGTTCTGGGGCCGTCAAAAACTTAGGACCTCACTTCAGGTTGTGAGGCGGAGGGCTGGGAAGTGCGCTATCAGCCTGTATTGAGCTGAGTGGGGTCAATAGTGAAATACATCCATCTTTCTCTGTCCATTGAAAGCCCTGATTTTGAATTAAATTCCAGGAGAAAAGGTATAAGGAAGATGAAAGGCAATGGTTCGGAAGGTATTTTAAGGGCATTATTCTCTGTGTAAAGAGTACTAGTCCTATTCATACTATATTTCTCACGCCAACATTGCAGACAAATTGCTCTAATCAGCCAATGCAAATCAAGACCCCTTTGGAAAAGGGAAATAGAATAAGAATAAAAACGTATCGATCTACTTATTGATCTGGACCATACACCTAGATTCAGTTGGATCCTAGAACTAGAAAAAAATCTTCAATGTATGGAATTAAGTAGAGAAAAGAGCATCAAAAGCATTTGGTTTCTACAATTTTTAGACATACAGACGAATGAAATGAAAAATGTAATAAGTTCGTACTGGGGAGCATTGAGCAGTTCAATCTAATATGTTTCCCCCCTCGAAGGTCAGAAATAAGACGGATGTGCCCTGGAGGAAGGCAGGGGGAAAGCAAAACACCTCCTCGTAACGAATGAAGCTGATGTGGAGAGCGTGCCTTAGTGTGAGAATACGAAGAGCTGGTTAGCTCCTTCCAAGTAGACGGACATAGCCAGCCAATGTCAACAGCAGTGCTCAAGGACGCCACCTGCAGGATGCAAGGGCTGGGGTCAAGGAGCACTGGCTTCCAAAGAGCATGCTCCATTTGTGTCCCCAACTCACCAGACCCATCAGGCCACCTCCGGAAGGGCGCACAGGGGAGACACATGCAGCAAGGCACCCCAGAACTACCAGCGACATGCACGGAGGAGGGTCAGCACAGCGGCTGTGGCGGGGCATGCGGGAAACTAGAGAGCAGCTCCTGGGGGACTTTCAAAGGGTAAGTAGGAGTGAGGAGGAGGAAGGAAGAGCAAGGAGTCCAAGACGGTCTGCACAGGGGCAAGAGCATGGGTGAGGACATGGATCTGAGGAACGGACTGCTGCGCGCTGGGACAGCCAACAGTAGACGTTTGGGGTTGCAAGTTTAGTCTGGGAGAGCAAGGCAGGGGGCTGGGGAGGTGGGCAGGAAAGGGTGTGGCTAGGGATGGGGGGAGGTGCCATCACAGGTGACAGGAACCACGGAGGCTTTTCCTGAGGTATAACACAGTCAGACTGGTGTTTTAGACACCCTGCCCTGGTTGGTAAGGATGGACTGCAGCAGGGACATCAGGTCAGTTAGGAGGGCTTCAGGTACTTCCAGGGGCCTGAGCTAAGAGATAATGGTGTCAAGGACCACGAGGAGAGGATGGACGTAAAACATATTCCAGAGGTATGACTGCAGAATTTAGGAAACGCTTAAGTGCAGTCTGAGTCCTTGGGCCTCCAAGCTTTTTCCAGCCCATTTTCAATCCTCCACAGTCTGCTGCCTAAGTTCCTGCCATGTGCCACACACCATGCCACATGCTTGACCTTCATGTTTATCCTCACGTTAACCTGTTTGGCAAAAGAGGAAGCCACCGTTCAAAGATGTTAAGTCCACAAAGACCAGTAAGTAGATGATGGAGTTGGAATTTCTATCTAAGCAATCTGACTCCCAAACCTGTGCACTACTCGGAACGGATTCTCCCCCTTTCTACACATACCATAGGGCCCTACTTCCCTCCTGTTATTCCCAAAGTCATCTAGGGACCAAAGTGGCCTCCTCTACCTCTCCCCACCCCTTCCTCCTGTGCCAGAGCCGCCTCCTGATGACGGCTTACTCTGATGCTTTCCCAGTGTGTATCTCTTTGAGCTACCCACTTTAACTACACAAAAACACACATTAATTTTGTGAGCAGGAAATATATAGGACAAGGTAAGAAACACAAACAGCCTCATGGGGAATACAGGTAAAAGGAATTTCTTCTCCAGACCCTTTCTCCAGAAGCAACTACCATTGCCAGTTGATGGAATACTTCTGAAAAGAGATTTAACACTTACACAAGCATAAATACATAATCCTCTTTGGGCTGCCCACAGGAAAGTTTCTCCAACTTGGGCTAACTGCTCTCTTCTTCCTGGGTTCCTCTGATTAACCACAGAGCTGTTCCTCAGAGTTTAGCACACAATTAATTTCAAGCTGTTTCATAAACATTAGCCTTGTCTCCTTGAGGGCAATCAATGGCTGTTACATACACATCAGAGCGTTAGACACACAGTAGGTGTTCACCAAATACCTGCTGGTTAATTAAATGTCCCTGAATAAATTTCACACTAGCTTAAATGCTGTATTTCATGCAGTCCTTAGACAGAACCCATTCACATAACTTTTACATGATTACTTTTGCAATAGCTACCCACTTAATGGGTATCAATCTCTTTTTAGAACTCTATCTGTACAAGTAGTTGAGAAAATATCTTTATGGATACTGAAATTATAGTGAATATAGTCATTTAAAAATCTAAATTGTAAGATGTTCAAGTATCATAGAATTGGTCATACAACTCAAATACTAGTTCTACTTTGAAAAGTCAGGTTTGTAAGTAATGGCAAAAAGGTAGTACAGATTCCTCCTGCAGAGCCCCAACAAGGGTATTAGTTCTGCTAGTTTTGCCTATTTACACTAGGCTATGTACTCAGTTAAGCTAAATTTTAAATGCTTGCTCTATTATATTCATGATATTCCATTAAAAGGAGACCACCACGTTTATTTAATTTACTGTTCAAGGGAACGAATCTCAGATAATCTGTCAGGGAAAGACTAAATGCTCTTGTTCACTGTGATTCAATGATGTTTTCATTTAATAATGCTCTCGAATTATACTTTCTTCCCCCCATTTGGGATCTCGTATGTTAAATTCACTTCTTATGTTCTCTTGACAGCTTCCAGTCACGGTTTAAATACCTGCAGTTCTGATTTGAGGACAGTACTTTTTGATCCTTAATTTTAATGACAGCAAAAGCTCTATGAAAGGGTTCATGTGTCTGGCTTGCTCTGTGCTTTTTACTAGCCCAAAGAAAGTTACCGGTACATCTCAGAGAATGTACATTTCCAATTACTAGGAAATGAGTTAACAAAGTGGCTAGAAGAGGCAGTATAAGTGGGATAACCTCAATTAAAAGTCACTACAACAAAATGAACACACAATGCAATGCACACTAATCTCTTATTCAAAATCTAAAGACAGAGTAAGTGGTAGAAAAAGGAAGTTTCTTTTACATACAAGTTAATGAATCATTCCATTTAACAAGAAATGTATAGGAAAGGTCTCGTCTTTAATCAATAGAAAGTAGTAGCTGGAATTCAAGGAAGAAAACTACTCATGGTAACCTTGTGAAAAATTATTTCAGACAATTATTGTTAACTTGAACCAGTCTTAAACACTATGAGACGAGTGAAATACCAGTGAGCACAGGCCCACACTGATACCCTCACTCCAGTTCCATGAATCATTACTGTGCTATAGACTGTGCTGGTGAGACAGAGGGCCTATCTGTACCCTCTGGGGAGCAGTACGTTAATGACAAAGCAGTGTTGTGACTTTCTTGGTATAGGTGGCAACAATACTTGAAATGCAGCAGAAGACCCAATAGCCTTGTGGAGTGGTAGAAATGGAAAGGGGAGGAAGAAGAGAGAAAGAGACAAACAGGTGAGGTTTCCGGGCATGAGCAAAGATATAGAGCCTTCCTGGTGCATGAATACAATTCAGTAAGACTTCAGCTTGCTGGCTATGTGTGTGTGTCTTGCATGCAGTGGGGAAAGTGAAGTTGAGGTGAAAGGAGAGTTGTGGATTTCTAGGGCCTTGACAAAGAATGAGAACTTTAGCCTGAAAGTCATAAACTTTGGAAAGATTTCAAGCCAGAGCAGTGGCATGATCATATTTGCATTAAAGACAACTAGGTGGCTCCTGTGTGCAGGATGGATGGGAGAAGACAAAGGAAGAGGAAGCAAGATCGGCTAGAAGGCGGAGGAGGCGCCAATACCCATGATAGGTGATGAGGTCTTGAACAGGGCAGAGCTGGTGCAGGGTAGAAGGGAAGTGGAGGTCCGAGAAATATTAATGATAGAGGATGAGCAGGACAAAGAACTGATGGATGTGAGGAGAGGAGAAGAAAAAAAGAGCCCCAAATAATGCCTAGATTTCCTGGGTGACTACAGGAAGGTAGAGCCACTCATGGAATAGAAGAGAAACCAGAAACATTTCAAACCACATTATATATGTAAAATTATGAGTACTAACTTAAAAAAAAAGCTAAAGGCTGGGCAATATTGTACCCTTCAAACATTAAAATATACTAGAAATCTATAATAAAACCATTTCAGGGGAGAAGGGAATGAGAAGTTACTGTTGAATAGGTACAGAGTTTCTGTGGGATGATGAAAACAATTCTGTCAATGGACAGTGGTAATGCAGCACAACATTGTGCATGTACGTAATGCCACTGAATTGTGACTTAAAATAATTAAAGTGATAAATAAAACAGAAGCCATTTGACAAGTGCAGATGTGTCAGAAAAAAGGGAACAGACAGACCTCACGCAGAGCCCAAGATTCAGAAAAATGCAGATGACATATATTAACACTAAAGAAACAGGGTGAAATTGGCTACCTCCTCAAAAACAGTCAATTTAGTTACATTGTACAAACATCAAAATAAGCTTCAGTTTGATAAACATAACTTGTAAACAAATAACATATCGAGAAAAACATTTAGGTGAATATTTGATTTGTGAATAGGAAAGAACTTCAAAAGCATAAAAGCAATGGTAGAAATTATTTTTAAAAATGAACACATCTTCAAATCTGAACAATCTTAATGCTAAAAAAATTACAAGGCAACTCAGAATTCCAAAGAATTTGACAAAAGGGATGCTGGGATAGCTCAGCAATTGAGCACTTGCCTTGCAGTCATGAGGTGGAATTTGATCCTGGCTCCAACCCATGCAAACCCATATGCCAAACTGCAGCACAAAGGTAACCACCAGGATGGCTCAGTGGCAAAGGTTCTCGCCTCCCATGCAGGAGGCCCCCAGTCTGGTTCCTGCCCCACACAGTCCCACATCTACTTGAGTGGAACGAAATCATGTCACAACTAATGATGTACAATTGTAGAGATTTCTCTGGGCCCTTCTCTCTCCCTCTTTCTCTATGAACATCTCTCTCTTTCTCTCTCACCTTCTCTCAAACAATAAAATGAATCTTAAAACAAAAGCAAAAATGAATTTGACAAAAATATCAAAAAGGTTAATATTATTCCACGAAGTACATATGGGGGTCAATAAAAAGTTCACTAAGATCCAAAGAGCAAAGCAGATAAAAGATGTGAAAAAACAGTGCAGCAAGGGACAAATACAAATATACAATAAAGTGATGAAAAACCAGTCAGCGTCATAAATAATCACATGACTGCAAAGCAGAACCGTGAGAAGTGACTTCCAGGCATTAAGGCGTTTTGCAGTGCTCGCAAGCCCTCTGCGGAATATGTACGCCTACGTGCCTCAGGTAGGAGGTTAAGTGAGTACCGCCGTGTCAGAGAGCTCCCTGATGACTTCTATCAAGAGCCTTCCAAATGTTCCCATCCCTTGATCCAGTAATTGCACTGTATGATTGTATCCTAAAGAAATATCCAGAATGTAGCCAAGATTTTTACATATCATCAGTCTATTTGTCTCTCTCTTGTCTCTATAATACTTAAAAATAAAGGACTTGCCGATCTCTTTGCCCGTACCATCTCCCCCACCTCCTGTTCCCCCACTATTTCTCTAGACCAGGGGTGTCAAACTGGCGGCCCGCGGGCCACATGAGGCTCCCGAGGTAATTTTTTGTGGCTCATGATGCTCTGAAATAAAATGGAAATAGAAAAAATTGTTATGAAGAAAATAGCACTTAGGGGAGATCGAGGCAATACCGTACACACAATTCCCTCGTTAACCTTTTAACTACTGAAGACGAGTATACACGTGGCCCAGTGCCTTTCCTGGGGGCCTGTGGGCGTGTTTAACGCGCTGACTCAGTTCCAGTGATGTTTGTAAATGTGATGTGGCCCGCGTGAATCTTGCCTGTTGCACTAGATGGTCCGTGTTCTAATTGAGTTTGACACCCCTGCTCTAGATCATTCCTTCCTTCCTGTCAGGTAATAGTCCATTGCTGGACCCTGACCACAATGCCATCCTTGCCATGCATTGCCATCCTGCTGTCCCCTTTATGCTGGTCATCATGCTGATTCCGGCTGCCTTCTTTTTGTCTAGATGTCTCGTCGAGATGCTAAGCTCCACGAAGGTCCTCGTCTCTGTAATGTATTCATCATCTATTATGAAGTATCATTGAATGAATGCATGCATGAATGAATGATTGCTGAGAAACAGAGCTGCAATAATTTCTTCTTCCTTTCCCCCTAAGATGTCCCCTAAAATAAACTTACGTAAACTGAAGTTTATTTTTGCTTGAGAATAACTATAATAAAAAACTATTAAAACATCATCCTTTATACAGTTTATGTACTACATTAAGAGTCAACATTCTATAAACTGTGAAATACTTACTATTAAAACTAATAAAAACATCCCTTTCATATGTTTTTAAATTTCTTTTTTAAAGATTTATTTTTATTGTTTTTGACAGAAAGAGAGAAAGAGAGAGAGAGAGAGAGAGAGAGAGAGAGAGAGAGAGAGAGAGAGAGAAGGGGGAGGGCCCAGAGCAGTCTCCGTAGTTGCAAGTCATTTGTTTTCTACATAGTTTCACTCCACAGGTGCACATGGGGCTGCACAGGGCAGGAACCAGGTACGGGGCCTCTCACACTGGAGGCACGCCCAGGGCTGGGACTGAACCAGGAACCTTCCACATGGGAAGCTCACCCTGAAAGAACCAAACTGGAGGCATAGCCCAGTTCAGCATATGGGTCTGCATGGGCCAGGGCTGGGATTCGATCCTCAGACTCCAGGGGGGCTGCAAGATGAGCGCTCAACCCCCTGAGCCATCCCGGCCTTTCCTGTTTGTAAATTTTTAGTAGGAGAAAAATGAGAACAAAACAAACCACCTTTCTACTTGAAGGCTGGCTATTCAAGCTCTGTGCACTCTTGTACCTCCACTCTGTCCCCAAAGTCCAACATGTTCTTAGCGATGTTCAGCACCACAGCCTTCATGTCATGGTCTCTATGCTGTAGTTGCTGTTCTGGGAGATTCCAGATGTGACCTCTAGATTGTAAGATCTAAGGAATATTTATTACTACTGTAGATAAACACACTTATTTTGACAGGTTAAAACATACATGTAAATAAGCTATGTGGATAAAAACTTGCTTACACTCAGTCTCCAAAGTGTGATTAAAAATAGTAAACACAATCTTCTCTGAGTGACGGTGATAGGTCCTGTGATTTTCATGCCTGTCCCAATCACTAATTTAAAAACAAACAAACAAACAAACAAACAAACAAACAGTGTGGAAAAACTTGTTCTGGCCTATTTAGAGGCACTGATAATGTTTTTAAGGTCCCTCTTTGAGTACTTCAAGTAATATGTCTTTTAAAAAGAGATAGGCTTTGTTTTGTTTTGTTTTGTTTCATTTGTTTTGGTGAAAGTAGGAGAAAAGATGGTGGTATGCTCTTTCTTCCACCTCATTCCTACTTATTTTTCTTCACAAAATTGGAACCTGGTGAATGTCTCCATAATTCAGCCACTCCTAACGTGCCTTAATAATGCCATGTACTGAATTGAAAGCCCATGAGTTTTTGCTAAAACAGCCCTCCATCAATTTCCACACATATATTACTGTTATGCTACAAAAAAAAAAAAATTACTACATAATTAAAGATACGCTTGAAATACTGTAGGATGCTAGGCTTAACATAAAATAAGACAGGTCTATTCTAATTATGTGTAATAGTAAATGTTAATTGATAGTCTATTTTACTTGGGAGAGGCTATTAACAATTTTTTAAAAGACACAGAGAGAAGCAATGATATTGGTATAACAGTCCCAATCCTAAGAGTGTTATTAGAAGTGTCAAAGAGCCCATTTTCTGGCCCCAGGTGCTGCCTTTTGACTATTCAAGGCCAACTGGTCCATCTAGTCTCCGGAGCTCCGGCAGCGCTGGGCTGTGTGTGTGTGTGGTGGTGGTGGGGGGGTAATACAGCTCACTTGGCATGTGCACTGGCAGGAAGATGCCAGGACGGCATTCACAGTGCTCTCGGACATCAATAGTGAGCAGCAGAACTGAACACAGCTCCTTGCAGCATCAAATGTGGCAAACTGGAGGTAATTAAAATTAAAAAAGAATGGGAAAATGGAACCCCTGTCTAAAGTTTTATTTGTTTAAATTTTAGGTATCTATCATGAAAGAATTTATTCAAGTATTTATTGAAGGTGATGCTAAAAGCACTAGAATTATGTTTTGTTACTTGTAAGTTCTGTTAGAAGTTTAAATTGGTAATGCTTATTTTCAATTGGATCAAAGTTAATCTAGTGCTTGCTTACACATGATGATGAAATAAATTATGTCAAAATAGATAAAACCAACCCCTCAGTATGATCAAACTCCCACTCAGTAAACCTTTGTTTTCTTTTCCAAACTAAACAAACAATAACAACTACAATGAAACACAATATGTTCAGAGAGAGGAGAAACCTGTGGGTGGGTGGGCTAAAGAATTTAGAGATGGTACTGGTGGGCACTGTTTATCTATCTATCTATCTATCTATCTATCTATCTATCTATCATCTATCTATCTATCTATCTATCTATCTATCTATCTATCTATCTATCTATCTAGTATGTATAGCAGTTTCATTAGCACCAGATTTGCTAATGAAAGTGCTGCATATACTTCCCCACCAATGCAGCAAAGTAAGACACACTAACCTGCAGGAGGGCTGACACAATAAGGGACAGGTAGAATGGAGCACATGGAAGAGGCAGGGGCAGCGCCGTAGAGCTGCCGGCGTTCCTCACTGGTGGCGTATGAGTGAGTGGCAGGTGCTTTCTGGAGCCGCCTGTGCTCACCATACACGGGTTACGCAGGACCCATGACTGATTGCTACGGACAACTGATAATGATATATTAAAAAAAAATTTTGTTGTTGTTATTAATTGTTAAATTTATTGGGGCAATATTGGTTAATAAAAACTACACAGGCTCCAGGTGTACAATTCTACATTACACTGTCTATGCATTGCATTATGAGCTCACCACCCAGAGTCAGCTCCCTTTCCATCACCATATATTTGATGCCCCCTCCCCATAATTTTTCACCTGAAGATTTTTTGAAATTAAATTTATTAAGGTAACATTGGTTTATATCCTAAGATTTTACAACAGTTTTAAAAATTCCTTTGATAATGATAAATCATAGGCTCAAAGATACAATTTGATGCTCTTTTATATTCGGGCTATAATATTTTTATTTCTTTAGAGTATTAAGATAAATTATTTTTTTATGCAGCTCTCAAACATAAACACATGTTTTATGGGTTCATGTAATATTCATATCCTTTTTACACATCATATTAAAAGAAAATTAAAACAGTATGTCAGATAGAAGAACAGAAGAATATAGCTGAATGTTTATGGAAATGAAAAATCAAATAGACTTGTGGTCTATCCACAATAAAAATATATGAAGTTAGCTTAAGTTTATGCTTTGAATGAGTAGATACTTAAAAATTATAAGTTCATATATTTTAAAATCCACAAATTCTTTTTATTTGAATGGCATAAACTATATTTAGTTGCAGTTGACTCCATCTACTGGCTAAAAATGGCATATTCATGAAGACAATTTTGTCAAGATTTTGACACATGAAATAAATGCAAATTGTAAAATCTTATACATTAATAACATTACTATGTAAAATAATGTTCATAATCAGAAGTAAATTATATAAGAAAAAAGATAACATTGTGAATTGGAATAAAATTAAAAAATAAGTGCTGTAAAAGGTCCAAGGGCATTTCCTATACAACAAAGAAAAGAAAATACTCAAAACAACATTTTGAAATAAATTTTAAGGCTCATCCAAGTATTTGGTTATCATATTCAAGGACAATTTTTAAATGTCATATATATGAGAGGAAAACATTTGTGCTCACTGTGGTTTTTAATCAGAGACTTGACAAATTTTTGAAGTATATTTGCTAAAGTTGTTAATGACTCCGAGGAGGACAGAACACGTAAGTTGGTGAACAGATACAGGACTCAAAGTGATCTTAATAGGGCGCCACAATGGATTGACCAAAGTGAATCCCTTATCTATGGTCTGTAAACCAAAAGCATCAAAAACTGAACATTGTTTCTAACCCTTTTCGTGGCAAAAAACTGACCTAAGCTAACAAGAGGTTTACAAGTTTTTCTTATTCCCTCTTAGTGGGACTACCCATATGTCTCACTGAAGTACTAATACGTTTGCCTACAGGTTGCTGCTCCAGCACAATAGGGGCTGGAAGCTTATTTTGTAATAACAGCAGGTAACACAGGGGTCACTGTATAACCTTCCAAAGGCTGTTAACTCAAAACATATCACCTTAGGATTTCTGATAAGGGACTGTGACTATGCAACAAAAGCAAACCAAAAGGGGTAAATGTCAGTACACATCTGGAACCCCAAATTCACAGCACAATAGCAGGAGAGTGACTAAGTTTACGAGCACATATTTAATAAAAGGAGACTGGTTAGTTTACAGTGAGCTGCTATTTTTTTGAACACCTACTATTTGCCCAGATCTTTGCAAGTGGTCTTATATAAATTAACTCTAATTTTGCAATAATTGTGTAAAGTGAAATATTATTTTCATTTTTAGATGAGAAAAACTGAGGCTGACTGTGATCAAATGACGCATGTGAAGATCACAGCTATGACATGGCAGACCCAGCATTTAAATGCTGTTCTTCCTGACTTTACTGTAGTACCTTTCCAACTACACTGCCATCCAAAAAGAGACAGGGAAGAGACTTGAATCTAAGTCATGTTGACAACCTTGGAAGGAACTGGGGAAGTGTTGTCAGAAAACAGTATTTGCTGGGACCGCGGGTTGGGGTGGGAGTTAGAGGTACGACAGCTGTCCTAAAGTATGAGACTGTTATGTGAAAGAAAATAAATGTTTTCCTAATGGAAGCTCTAGGGATTCAGATTTCAGATCAAGGTGGGGCATTTTGTAATTCTCAGAGACTATAAGCTTCACAAGGGCAGGAGTGTTGGTCTGTGTTGTTCACTGATGCACCCAAGTGACTAGATCACAGCCTGTTCAGTAGTTATCGATGGATATTTGTGGACTGCACAAATGAACTGATAAGAAATGAGAAAAAGTGAATCTGTTCAGTGGTGGCCTCTGCCAGGGTAGCCATTTCCTTGCCTGTCTTCTCGACCAAGGGTCCCCAACCTGTTAGGCACCGGGCCACACAGCAGGAGGCGAGTGGCAGGTGAGTGAGCGAAGCTTCATGTGTATTTATAGCTGCTTCCCAACACTCGAATTCCCGCCTGACTCTGCCTCCTCTCAGATCAGCAGCGGCATTAGATTCTCATAGGAGTGTGAACCCTACTGTGAACTGCTCATGGGAGGGATCTAGGTTGTGCGCTCCTTATCAGAATCTAATGCCTGATGATCTGAGGTGGAGCTGAGGTGGTGATGCTAGCACTTGGGGAGCGGCTGCAAATACAGACAAACATTAGCAGACAGGTTTGACTTCACAGAGACCATAATAAATCAATTGCTTGCAGACTCACATCAAAACCCTATCAGTGAGTGGCAAGTGACTATTAAGCTGCATCTGGTGGCAGGCTTGACAATGGTAAGTGAGTTGATGTACTTTAATCACACTGCATCATATTAAGCTGCATCTGGTGGCAAGCTCTATTTTAGTCCATTCATGACCGGCCTATTATTTTATTTACCACTTCCATCCATGCCTCTTTCCTGCTCTGTGCACTTGTCTCAGTCACAGTTTTGGTAAGCCCACAAGCTAACCCTAGCCAAAATGAGTAAAAATAAACATCACCAAAGAGCTTCTTTGAAAAGGGGAAAAGACCCAATGCTGAGACAGCAGAAGACTCTAAGACCGCCAACAAAAAGAAAGCTTCCTTTAAAAGAAAATAGCAAGAGCCCTACTTAAAGTATGGGGTTCATTGCAAAGGTGATTCACATTCCCCAAGCCCACTTTGTATATGTGGTGACTGGCTACTGTACAACAAAGCCATGAAATTTTCAAAACTGCTTCGCCACATGGAGACCAAGCACCCTGCATTAAAAGAAGCCTTTGGGGTTTTTTTCCAAAAGAAAAGAAACATGAACACAAAGAACAGAGGCAATTATTGAAGGCCACGACTTCATCAAACGTGTCTGCACCAAGAGATCATTCTTAGAGGTTAACCGCATTGCTAAAGCTGAGAAGCCCTTTACTATTGGTGAAAAGTAGATCCTGCCTGCTGCTAAGCACATTTGTCATGAACTTATAGGAGAGGCTGCAGTTCAAAGGTGACACATGTTCCTCTTTCAGCTAGCACCATACCTAGATGAACTGATGAAATAGCAGAGGATATTGAGGCACAACTGTTAGAGAGGATTAATGAATGAATCGCCATGGTACCCAAACCAGGTTGACAAGTCTACCTATGTTGACAACAAGGCAACAATACTTGTTTTTGTGCGATATATTTTCCAGGAGGATGTGCATGAGGATATGTTTTGTGCCCTTCTGTTGCCAACAAACACCACATCTGCAGAACATTTCAAGTCTTTGAATGATTATGTATCAGGGAAACTGAACTGGTCATTTTGTGTCATTACATGCACAGATGGAGTGGCTGCCATGACTGGACCACTTTCTGGTTTCACTACTCGTGTCCAAGATAGGCTGACCAGATGTGCCATTTTAAATGGGACAGAAAACAATGGTACTGTCCTGTTTCAAAGGGTATGTATGGTCAGCCTAGTCTCATTGGGTTAAAATTCAAGGTGTCAGTAGGCTGACCATATGTGCCATTTGAAACAGACAGCACCATTTTCTGTCCCATTTAAAACAGCATGTCTGGTCAACTTAGTCAAAAAGGTCGCTTTTGAATGTGAGTGTATGCACTGTGTCATCCATAGAGAAATGCTGGGTAGTCAAAAATGTCACCTGAACTTAACAACATTTTGCAGGATGTGATTAAAATTACCAACCACACAAAAATACATGCCCTAAACTGTTCACACAGCTCTGCGAGATGGACGCAGAGCACACACATCTTCTCTTATACGCAGAAGTGAGATGACTTCTAAAGGTACATCGCTAACCAGAGTTTCTGAGTTACAAGAGCTGCTCCAGAGATTCCTTTTAGCAAAACACTCACCCCTGGCAGCACATGTCAGTGACACAGAATGAGTTGCAAGACTTTCTTACTTGTGTGACATATTCAACCTGCTCAATGAACTCAATCTGTCACTTCAGGGGAAAATGACAACTGTGTTCTAGTCGGCAGATAAAGTGGCTGCATTCAAAGCGAAACTGGAATTATGGGAACAACAAGTGAATACTGGGATTTCTGACACGTTTCAAACATTAGCAGAGATTTTGAAAGAGACTGAGCCAGGACCTTCTTTCTCCCAGCTGGGGAACGATCACCTGTCTCAGCTTTCACAAGAGTTCGAGCATTACTTCCCAACCACAAAAGACCCCGAACTGGGAAGGAGTTGATCCATGACCCATTTGTGAGTGAGCCAGGTGAATCGACTCTGTTTGTGCTAGAAGAGGACCAACTGCTTGAGATCGCAATGATGGAAGCCTTAAACGTATGTTTAAGACAAATTCATATCTCTGTATGTTTTGGATTAAAGTCAAGGTGGAATATCCAGAGATACCACAAAAGCACTGAAAAGCCTGCTTCTATTTCCAACATCCTGTTTGTGAAGCAGGGTTTTCTGCAGCAACAACAACCAAAATGAGATTTTTGGGTAGACTGGACAGAATCAACACACTGCAGGTGTCACTCTCTCCCATCACCCTCAGATGGGACTATCTATCAGGAAAAAAAGTTCAGGGCTCCCACTGATTCTGCATTATGTTGAGTTGTATGATTATTTCATTATATATTACAATGTAACAATAATAAAAATAAAGTGCACAATAAATGTAAGTGCTTGAATCATCCTGAAACCATCCCCCTGCTCCTACCTCAGTCCCTGAAAAAATTACCTTCCATGAAACTGGTCCCTGGTGCCAAAAAGGTTGGACACTGCTATTCTAGACAGCATTGCTTACTTTGTCCCCACCACCAGAGTGAGCTCTTTAGGCCTGGGATCCCTTTATCCTTTTATCCTCAGCATCTAGGCCAATGCTAACACAGAAAAAAATGTTCAATAAATGCCAGTTTAATTCATGTCTATGTAAATTAATGGTTACCCAGACTTGCTGTAGAACATTGCACTTGAATAAAACAATCTTGCCTGAATACATGCACATAATTTCGTATCTTCATGTATAACAGAAGGGCTAATTAATACCTGAGATCACACTATTTGAAGAGTTGAGCCCTGAAATTTTACTTTTTGGTCTAGAAATATAAATTTGTATTATCTAGAGCTCAGAGATAGCAGCATCACCATCTAATGATGATGCCAGTCATATTACACAGAGTAGTGATTCTCAACAGCTAGAGAGAGATATGGCTCTCTAAAAATGAGAGAAAAATCCAACAAACACTATACAAATATGACTCCTCTGGGTATATAATGGTTATAATGTAGATCATTCATGTATGTACACAACTCTAGGGTTTTTGTATAAAACTTTAAATTTTAGAATAGTTTTGTGTTTATAACAATATAATGAAGATATATTCCAATGTACTCCACACTGATTCCTCTTTTAACACCTTACATTAGTGTGGTACACTTGTCACAATTAATGAACAAAAGCTGATAATTATTAACTATGCTCTATATTTTATTCAGATTTCCTTTGTTTTTGCCTACTGTCCTTTTTCTGTTTCAGGATCTCCTTTAAGATAACACACTGCATTTAGTTGTCATGTCTCCTTAGGCTCCTCTTGGCTGTGACAGTTTCTCAGACTCGCCTTGGTGTTGATGAACTTGATAGTTCCAAGGAGCACTGGTCAGGCATTTCCATGGGACGTCCCTTAAATGGGATTTGTCCAATGTTCTTCTCATGATCAGAGTAGGGTTATATATCATTGGGAGGAAAACCAAAGAGGTAAAGTACCCTTCCCTGCACATCGTATGAAGGATGCCTGCTAGCAACATGACCTGTCACTGCTGACCATCACCTGGTTGCGGTTACATTTGTCAGGTTACTCTCTTTTCCCTCTCTCCAAACTGTTATCTTTTGAAGGAAATCACCAAGTGCAGACAATGCTTAATGAGAGAGGAATTATGTTTCACCTCTCTGGAGTGTTTTTATAAGTAGAAGAGGGGAGGATTATGTCTTAAGGGAGAAGAGAAATAGTTTGATATGATAAACAAAACGCACTCTACCCTTTGGGAGATTATAAACTAGTTGTGGGAACTCCCAGAATAATAAATAGTATTTTCAAAAAGTAATTGAAGCTTTACTTTCTAAGACATTTCTAACTGAGAAGTACTCTATGATTTTTCTTCTCATTTATAAGTTGGCCGGCCATTATGCTTTTTCCATCTTTTACAAATTTGTCTTATTCTTGAAGAAAGTTAATATTTTTTTCATTAATCCATATGAATGTGGTACATTGGTGTGATATTTTCAAAACCAACTGATTTGTTTCTAAAACTTTACATGAACTTTTTCACATCTATAAACAAAATGCAGAGAAACCAACGCAATTTACCTTGAGAATTTACCGTTGCTATAACCCCTCAGTTAATGATCCCAAATATAAAGAAGAAATTCAACCCACTCTCCTCTCATACACTTTGCAAGACTTTATGATTAGAGAGAATCTTAATATAAATAATGCATGGTCAATAACATAGCACACCAAATTGCATTTAAAATATTCATGTAATTCTTAAAAGAAATAAAACTACAAATTGTACTTCAGACTGAGGCTTCTGAAGGGGAATGGATGCAATTAATGAATGAGTCTGAACATCTCTGAAATGAATTCAAAAATCTTCCATAAGTTTCTGTTTTTATGGATCACTTCAACATAGTTTCTGAAAATACTGGTTAATATGGTGTGTTTGGCTCAGGTTGGGAAATTTGTCTTCAAGCAATCTGTTGTGACTTTAATAGAGGATATGTTTTCTTTCATTCTTCTAATGTAGGGACATAATTTACTAGACTAGTATAGAAATAGCTTGGATATTGATTTGGGGCTCAAATGGGTAAGCTGCATTAGAGCTTATTTGCTCTAATTCCTGCTTTAAGAAAACATATTTTCAAAATGTTTGGTTAAAAATGTATTTAGAAAGAAAATAATGAGAACATGGAAGTTTAATAAAGGGTATATCTAAAAGCTGCCATTTAAAAATGAAAAGCAAATTCCATTAAAATGAATTCAAAACTGATGCATCTCAGTTGTCATTCGTAAATACATGTCCCTGAGAAATATAATTTTGTAGATGTTCAAACGTTTATGTGCAAAAATCTAGAGACTTCTAATAATTTATGAGCATAATTAAATCATCAAGAGAGCTTTCTGACCACTGTAAATTAAAAGCACTCATTTCACTATAGATCAACAAAAGATTCTGACATCAAGAAAATTAAATTTTGCCTAAGCTTTGAAATATATCAACAAAACAAAATTCACTATGCTATTAGATATCAAAAACCTAAATTATGAAAAGTATAACACATATTTATATTCAGCATAGAGATTTTTCTTTGAATAAATGTGTTCACACTGGTCCAAAGTGTGGTATATGTATATAGCTTATTAACTAAATACCTGAAATCCAAGGGCATTCAATATACAAGTCATGGGTAGACTAAAAACCCACCTACGTACCAAAGATGTCTGTTTGGAACTCAGAATTGGCCTGTTTGGGTCTGCCACAATACATGACAAAGCATGACTAATAACATCACTAGTGTGTAGACTGATTTTGAGAACACCCAGTTGTTTGCCAAGCTGCACAGAACACTCTGAATCATAGATCGTAAATGGGTAAGTCAAATCTGGACCATTAGTTGGTATGAATGAAAAGAACACCAAATAGTGCACCATTATCATTTTTAAAAATAAATATTCATGTGAAGCCGCTACATCAGTGGAAAATTAACTACAGTCAGCTATCTAAGTACTGTAGTTTGCTTATGTTAGTGATAAGTTCTTTAAAAAATAATATTTTTAGATGTGGGTGTATTCAGACCTTGAAATTTAATACAATCCTTTACATTATTTGCTCAACATGCAATAAAATGTACTGTTTCCAAGCAGTCTGATTTCTGACCACAATTATACTTTCATATTTTAAGTTAACCTTGATACTTACCAATTAAAAATATTACATTAATAAAATCATAGTGCAGAAATATGACACTTTTTGTCAAATGAATTAAATATTATTTATGGGAAAAACCTACTAATATTCTTAATATCACATAAGAATTAAGAAAATGGCACAAACTTTAAGTTTCAGCAGAAAACAAGTTAGGATACTGTACATGGGGACACTGAATGACTTGTTGAGGTCAGATAGCGCGTTGACAGGACACAGGTATTCCTGAAATATCTTTCAAAAGATTTTGGACATAAATATTCAGGGCACTTAAGATCTCAGTGCATATACCGTTCAGTTATATTTCATCATTATTTGGGCATGAACAAATAAAGCCAAACGTGAGTAAAAGGATCCTATACTGATGGATAAATGCAGTGAGAAATAGTAATGTTTTACAGATGTTGAGCTCAAATTACAGTTTCTCCCTTTGCTACAGTGTGGGCTGGGGTAAATCACTTAATTCCTAAGACACAGTTTCATTATCTGTAAAATACCTGTATATGTTTCATAAGGTTCTTAGAACTAAATGACATTCTAACATATAGAAAGCAGGTAATTGAGCCTGGCTTGTTCATCTTCCCCTCCAGGTGGAGTGCTCCTTGAAGGCAGTCATGTCATCTCTAATTTCCCAGGACTGTACCAACAGATTATCAAGTCCAAAAAATGATGGCTAAAGCATGATAAATGAACATTGCGTATTCAAAAAGTTCAAAGTGCTTTCATAGGCTACTTCTTGTATGTTTATTTTAAACTTTTGAGGCAGAAAAGAGAGAAATAAACTAACAGCCTACATTTTCTTCCACTGAAATGACTACTATCCCTCCACCAAATATTTCCTTCGCTAGTTTTTGTTTTTACGACAGTAAGCCTTTCTACTCTCTCAATGTGGGCTGGGCAGTAATAAACTCATCTACTCACAGCCAAAGCAGAAAGTACCTAAGAAACGGAGCAAGAATTTCTCTTATGAGTCAAACGTCCAGCCAGTGGTCCGGTTCCTCAAAATGCATGTATTGATCACCTGTCACGCACCAGCAAGTGTGCTAGGTCTTGATATAGTGATGCATAGAACAATCTCTATTCAAGGAAATGAAAACCTAAGAATGACTGCACTAAGCTAGACTGCAGTTTGGCTGCAAATTACCTGGGGTACTTGTCAAAAACACAGATCCTTGGGTTCCCCCTAAGAATTAAGAAAAACAACCAATAGGATGTCTGGCTGTTGGGCTTGTCTCCTGAACCCACAATCCCCGGCTCATCATCCAGGCTGAGAATACAGCCTCCGCGAGCCATCGGCCTCCCACTCACCCTTCCCATTTCTGCTTCAATGCTACCTCCTCTAGCAACCTTCCTTAATCAGCCCAGTTCTCCACAGAGCTAAACAGTTCATGCCTCCGTCCTCTGACTCTGTTTACTTTGCACACATTTCTACTGATGACACACTTTCAGTACTGTTGTGTAACGTGCTGATTTCCATATCTGTGTCCCTTGCCAGTCTAGGGGATCTATCAGCAGAAACTGAGCCCCATTCACCTCTGCAACCTGGCACCTGGCACGGAATACGTGTGCAGTGCATGGTCAGGGCACGTTCACTACGTTACTTATGGAAAAATATTAAAGCTCCCCGATAGAAAATGGTGGGAAGGTCCTTAGTCAGACACAGGCAAAGATGAAAAAGGTTATTTAAATTCATCCTGCTGCCACTTCAGTGACCCAACACAGTTCAATTCCTTCAACTGCAGGGTTTTGACAAACCATGTAATTTCATTATCTCAAAAATCCCTACAAGATGTCTTCAGTTGTAATTTCTAAGTTCTAAACCGATGTAAAAAAAACCTTTAATCTCTAAATCTACACATAATTTTATCTGTTTGGTCTGATTTAGATCTAATGAAGACTTTTTTTTTTTTTAGAAACTAAAACTAGAATCCATTTCATAACTTAAGGATTTGGTACATTTAGGATATAACAAAGCTGAAGTACACATTTTCTATTCATGCCATATTATTGCACTGAAAATGATATTTAACTCCTTGAACTATGAGTGTAAGAGGTGATAAGAATTAAAAGAAAAACACCAGCACAGAGTATCAGTAAAGAATATGAACTGGCGTAATTATCAGTCATATTGCCAGGCGTCCTCTACATCTTTTCTTTTCTATTGTGTTACTACAAAGTTTATATGAGGCTATATCTAAAACAATTACATTATATAATCTTAATTTCTGCCATTGTACTAAATAACCTCTTTAAAGGAAACTAACATAAAATGTTTACTCCTTTTACAGTTTTGAACTTAAAAGATAATTATTAAATAATCATTGCATTTTTCACACACAATTTACAATAAACATTACCTTATTCAGTATAATATAAGAAAGTTGTGTATCACCAAATCTTATTTGATGAGCATTTGTGAACACGGCTTCTATAAAAGTGTTATCCTGTCTATAAACTTGGTGAATGGTGTTCCCAATGTTTCAGGTGGTCAAGTCAGAGAAATCATGAGCCAGCCTAGATTCTTTCCTCACCACCTATCTATCCATCCGTCCGTTCGTCCATCCATCCATCCATCCATCCATCCATCCATCCACCCACCCACCCACCTTTAGCCAAATCAAAGTCCCATAAATTAAATCCAGGAATGTCTCTTACAGCTTTCTCTTTCCTCTGGCCACTTTGTTGCTCTCATGCAAGGCTTCATGTCTGCTTCTCTCCTCCCTTCTCAGCTGTTAAAATCTTCTAACTTTCCAGGTGAAAAGCCTTCCAATATTTGCTATTGCCAAGGGCATAAAAGTCTGAACTCTGCAGTAATACTGGGTCTTTTATGACCTGTGTCCCTGGCCAAATAAAAATCTGGTTCTAACCCTCAGACAATTCTCACTATACTACTTGTACTTTCTGGAACTTGTCACTAGACTAGACCCTTCTTACTTAGTGGACTGACAAATTCCTCTTTTATCAATAATACCTCAGCTTACGCAAAACTCCACCACAGCATCCTTCTAATTGTAGCTTGATTTTGTTTGTTTGTGTATCCATTTCCCTTCTAGATTAAACACCTTACGAGCAGAAGCACTCCCGTTCACCTTTGTTGCCCTGCGTCAAGAGAAGAGGCTGGTATAAGGAAGCCAGCCCATGATGTGGGCTGAGTAAATGAATAGGGGTCTACCTTCCCTGTGCCTCAGACTGGCCCTGCTCAGAGCTATGCCAGAAACTATGAAAAAATTAAAATGTGTAAAAAGTGGGAACACAGGCAGAGTCATAAATAACTTAATTAGGACACACTAATTGGTGCTGCCTCCCTCACCACCCTGCTAGTCATCTCTGTTATTCCCTCCCGTTCTCACTGATTCTGCAGTGGGAGCTCAGAAGGCACGTTACGTCTAGGGGTTTAAGAAGGAAAGAAACTGACTATTTGGAATCACTAGAAGGCTTTTCCAGAGAGGACCACTCACTCAGGCAGTCAAGCCCTGTGTAACCCTTAGATCAAAGGAAGCACTGCTCACCTGGCATGACTACTTCACTCAGCCATCTCTACTTTCTCTCACTGAGGAGGCTCTTGAGATTTATCTATATGCATT
>PVKE010019510.1:0-28414 GCA_004027555.1 Craseonycteris thonglongyai | reverse complement strand
TCCTCCTCCTCCTCCTCCTCCTCCTCCTCCTTCTCCATCATTATCATTATCACTATCACCAGCAGGAGAACCTGACTCAGCCCTGCATAAAATGTGATTGGGCGGTTTGTGCCTCACTTAACATGTCTCATTTCCCCCCATCTGGAAAGTTATAGCATTATAATAATACTAGCATTTATTCCCTAGTTCATAGGTGTCCGGAATTGTTCTAAATGCTTCATGTAAGGAAGGTAAGTTATTACTATGTCCATTTTACAGAGAAGTAAACCTAGGCACAGAAAGATGAAATAACTTGCCCAAAGTCACACAGCTAAAAGTGACAGAACAATGGAAGTGCTAATAATAGCATTGATCTCATAGGGCAGTTGTAACGGTTAACTGAGATACAGGTGCAAGCACCTGCTACCAATCATGACACGTGGCAAGTGCTCAACATGCATTCTCTCAGGTCGCCTACGCAGGTGCAAAGGGCCTGCATTGTGCAGAAAGATACTGTCCCCTTCCGAGTCCCTCCTTCCCCACATACACACATAGTATTTGTCAGCTGAGTCTGAAATCCCAGGATAAGCTTCACATCCAGTGAGGCCAGAAAGAAGGAGAAAGAACATGCTGGCCCCTTTCCCCACCTCCAACCACAGTCCTCTGCCCAGTCCCTGGCTCCTCAACACATATGCACACACTCACGAACACATGCTCACCTCTCTGAAATGACATTGGACCTGCTTGGAGGGTAACCACCCAAGTGTCAAGGCTGGCTTCCTGAGCCCGAGTCTTCTCCCCTGCCTTGACCAAGCACACATGCTGAACCACACCAGTGAGGTCTACCCACCATCCACCCATTCCAGTTGACAGAACTCAATATAATTCTCAGAGATGAAAACTGTTCAAGTGAAGCCAGTCTCTGGTCACCTCATTTCCCTTCACCAGGGCTGTTATGGGGGTTCCATTAGACCGTGTTCTGGTCAATGAGATGTAAGAACTCCCTGGGTGCTTCTGGAAGAGATTTTCCTCCCTGGTAGAAGGTGAGGGCAGCATGAGGAAACGGGCCTTTACCCCCATCTCCAGCTTCCTACTCTAGACGTTGTCATGGAGTGGAGGGAGGCTTGGGCTGTGGGAGCCGTGAGGGGAAGGCTGAGGGAATCTCAGGGATACTGGCATAGCACCCTGGCATCATTGAGCTCCTGTTTAGTCCAGAACCCCTACCTCAAGACCTGCCATGATAAAGCAACAGGAGCATGTAGACCTTGGGGCCACAGCACCTTGGAACCAGTCAAGTCCTGGCTCTACTACTCACTTGAACTTGGACAAGGTGTTTAGCTTTCCTGAGGCTCAGTTTCCTTACCTATAACATGGAGACCACACAGCACTTCCCTTGTAGGAAGGATGTTTGGACTCGGTATATAAAGAAAGCAGATAGAACAAGGCTGGCAGGCAGTACGTACTGCATAAGGGTTTGCTGTTGTGATATGAGATTACTTGCAGCCAAATGCATCCTAATTGGTGTACATGCCTAGCAGCTATTATTTTTCTTCATTTCATAGTGGTCAATTGGGCAGAAGCTGAAGATCCTTGCTTGAAAAAAAAATGTTCTTTCAATTAATCAATTAATAATAATTTATTAAGGAGTCAGCAAAGGCAGGAGGCTTGAAGAGGCATAAAGACATGTCAAACCTGGCCACTGCCTGAAGGACCTCAGGAATCAGTCTGGGGGAGGAGCCACTCCAGATGCGTGACCCCCAAGACAGCTACCCAAGCAGGAGGGCTTTCACTCATTGATCCACCAGCCCTGACCCAGAGCCAGTGGCCCTCTTCCCTGGGGATACTATGGTGAGCACCCTGTGAAGATCCTGTCCCCGGTCTAGTAGGGCAGACAGACCAAACAAGTATACCCACACATCTGCAAAATAATAGCAAATTGTGTTGCGTGCTAGGAGAACCCGAACAGGATGCTTTGTAGAGACTTAAAGAAAGGATTCCATGTGGAAGAGTCAGGGAAGGCCACCATGAGGAGGTCACATTTAAACTGAGACTTGGGAGATGGGAAGGAATTAGCCAACTGCCACGTGGGGACCGCGTTCCAGACACAGCATGTGTAAAGGTCTGAAGCAGGATATGGATTCACTTATTTAGAGAAGCCAAAGAAAGCCAGTACGCCTGAAGCATAGGGAGGAATGGAGAAAGGGGAGGGCCAGAGCGGGCAGGGCCCCATGGACCATGGTGAGGAGTTCAGCTTCTAGCCCAAGAACACTGCGAATCTATTCATGGGTTTGCCATTGTGATAACACCTAGTCCTTGGGGAGGAAAAGTGGCCTTTCAGGAGAAGACAAAGGTGTCACAAGAGAAAATAAAGGCCAGGTGGGATGGTCTCTGGAAAGCTAATGAAGGAATTTTCCATAATGCCCTTAAACCCTCCAAAGGTCACAGGAACTATAATGATTGAACTATTTTAAAGATATCTCTCTCTATCTCTCTGTCTCTCTGTCTCTCTGTCTCTGTCTCTCTCTCTCTCTCTCTCTCTCAGAATTCTTGGAAATTTTAAGCACTACTAAAAAGAAAGGATGCTGGGGAATTTTAGGAGACTTTAAACAGCTTGCACAGTTGAAAACCACCCTCAAATCCAACGCCCACACACCTCCTGATAAATGTCAGCTGGAAAGCAATTCATACTGAAGCCATACCGGGTAGGAGTGGGAGGGATCAGTTTAGCTTGGGGTGGCCATCCACAGACATCCAGCATGGCAAGTGACAGGGGTTGGCCGCCCAGAGAGCAAATGCCTCTCTCCATCAAACAAGAACACAAAATCCTCCACCCCATTGCGCATGAAAAGTTCAGTGAGAGTTTGAAGATATTACGCCAGGATTTCTGAAAGCCAAGTAAAAACGACCTTGAAAATAAACCACATGCTGCTGCTAATTAATCTTAGTTCCTGGCTCTTTCCAATCAGACCCTGAACTATAATCCATCTTCATTACACATCTTTTAAAGTAAAAATGGTGCATTTCCGCAAGTCTAATTAAGGAAGGAACATTATAAGGCTTTGGGTCATAACTCTCTCTCTGTCACATGTGCACACGTCCACTACACACACACATGCACACACACACAAATAAGTGCTTTTTAAAACCCTACATGACCTATTTATTTGCAACCACAGGAAGGCTACTCAAGAGCACAAAGATGGATGAATGGCCAACTTGGGTACTATCACCTTCATGCCAGCTGGTGGCCCTCCCCACTGCAGTGTCCCCACCTTGTACAAATCTATGCCCCATATTGCTGTACATATACCTGGTGAGTAGTCATGGGCTCAAGGGAGGGCCGCCTGCCCTCGGCCCCAGGGGATGAGCTCAGAATGGCAACAAAGCACCACTCTTAGACAGTGGTTGACTATAGGGTGGCATTTGACCCACTTCTTCTGACCAGTTAGACAAAAGGCACCGTCTGTTAGGGGTGTGGGGAAAGATTCTCTCGCAGGATAAAAGCAATGAGCTCTGAATGTGATTGGATTATATGAGAGTGAGATGCTTGTCTCTATAGCAGCCAACATGGTGAAAAACTAGTGACCACAGAGAGGAAAGTGACCTTCCTGTGTGGACCTATCAAAGTCACAGCTTTGGGAATTCCGGAAAACTTGAGGAGAAAGTGTTGGTATCAAGTTGCATTATCTCTGAGAACTTGTTTGGTTGTCATTGTCTAACTTTAAGATTTTGACTTGGGATTCCAAGGAAAGATTGGAATGATTTGGCATCCACCTTTGAGTTGGACTTCGCATTGTGGTTGGGGACCAAGTTGGGGTCATGTTTGAGAGTCTGGTGATAGGTGTTTGGCAGCTTGGGATGGGTCCTTCCCATTGACACATTTCTCACCCACATTTCCATCACCATTGCCACAAACCTAGATGAGTCATAACATAGATTTGCATTTTTCCACTTGTTGATGATTAGAGGGTTCTTACAAGCCTCTTCCAAACGTTATTCATCTAAATCCATAAACCAACTAACCCTAAGGGACCTCTGAGATTTACTAAAGTCTCACTGTTATTTACCATGCTCTCTCTACCCCAAACCCACCTACCTCTTCCCACCTCCCACTTATTGCTATAGTGCCTATCAGTCAAACCTTGGAAGAACCTCTCATTTCAATACTAACCTAAATTATACCAACAATTACACATTGTGAGGACAGATACATCAGCACTTGAATTTTCTGCTTGGAAAATTTATTCAGATAATTCCCCCTCATCGCAAGACCAGCCCAGCCCACAGCTGGCCCATTCTTGTTAAAAGAACATTCACCACGGCAGTTGAGAAGATGCCTGAGTAGACAAGTGCAGACAGTACCCTCTTAGAGGCCATATTCACGCATATATACATTTGCTTGTATTTGTACACCCAGTGTAAGGGCCAGCCAGGGGATCTCCAACAGCAGGGCAGGACAAGGCAGGCAACTCAGCTGCCACAGCCAGCAGGTTATATTAGAACTCGAAGGGACAACCCCCTCGGTATATGCATGAGAAGCTAAATCCCAAGAAGGAAAGAGTATTGGCCAGAGTCCCAAAGCTCCGAGCTTAAAATAAGTGAAAACAAGTGAGTTAATAGTGGTGTTAAGGATGCTGGTTTCCTGTGTAGTAAACTGGCAGGAATGACTTTACACACTATCCAAGGTTAAGCCTGGCTGGTGTGGTGGAATTTCACAGAGCACCATAGATACCTCTCGGGTGGCTCCCTGGGTCTCCCCCTTCAGTGGTGGACAGTCGGACATTTTAAAGGGCCCCAAGGGCCACATCTCTGCTACATGATCCTGCCACTGGCCACAGCTGACTGACCATAGAAGGACCCCTGCCCCAAAGTGAGTCGGGGACATTCTGCTTCCCAGGAATTTGACATCTATGTCAGCACATATGGACTAGAAAACTTTGGGGTGACTTGTGTTCATGAGGAAAGGATTTGGAACTCCTGCCACTGAGCCATCAGGGGCAGCCTCATTTCCTTGCAAGCCTTGGTTGTCTAAGCCGTCCTTTGATTTGTGAGGTACCCCCGTAGTCCCTCAAATAAATTACTTTTCTTTTGCTTAAGGTAGTCAGAGGGGGTTCTGTTACACACAACCAAAAACAAATCAAGCAAAAACACTTAACGAATAGAATGACAAGCCTGGTGGTTTCCGAGTGCCCTGGCTTGCTGGTTCCATGGACAGCATGTGTGAGACTATCATGAAACTGAACTAAAGAGTTCAGATGACTTTAAAGCCCCCGGTGCTATTTACTGGGCAAAACAAATTCATTTAACGAATAAGGCTACAAAGCATCACCAATTCAACATTTTAAAGAACATGTTGAGTTTTATTGAGAATATTTAATATTGCCTATAAACATCCCAAAAGGATGACATCTTTGTCCAGAAAATGATCAATCTCAGGGGCCAGAGACTGGGGAACAGGCCACCCATTTAGACACCTCGGACTCTAAATCCAGGTTCTTTCCCTGCCCCAAGCACTGCGGACCCACGAGTCAGGAGATTGGAGATGTGGTCACCAGCCTCCAAGACAGCCCACAATGGTCTTTACCTGTAATTATTCAGGCCCTTTTATAGTCACCTCTCTCATTAAATCAGGGCAATGTGTGTGCTTATAGCATATCATAGAGGTGACAGTGTGTTGACTTCTGAAGCTAGGTTACAAAAGGCATCGTGCTTTCCCCCTTGGCCTCTTGGATCACTCACCCCAAAGGAAGTCAGCTGCTATTTTGTGAGGGTGATCAAGGAGCATCATGGATAAGCTCACCTGAAGAACTGAGTCCTACTGCCGACAGCCAGCGCCTACTTGTTAATGGTGTGAGTGAGCCACCTTGGAAGCAGATTATTCAGATGATTGCAGTCCTGATCAATACCATGACTGCATCCTCATGAGAGACTAAATCAGAACCACCCAGCTTAGCCACTCCCATATTCTTTTCTTTTTTTCCAAAGATTTATTTTATTGTTTGAGAAAAGATGAGAGAGAGAGAAGAGGGAAAAGGCCCAGAGCAGTCTCCATAGTTGTATGTCATTAGTTGTGACATCGTTTCATTCCACACAGGTGGATGTGGGGCTGCACAGGGCAGGAACCAAACTGGGGGCCTCCCGCATGGGAAGCGAGCACTTTTGCCAAGGAGCCATCCAGTGGTTACCAGTTGTGCTGCAGTTCAGCATGTGGGATCTCACGGCCGGGGCTGGGAACTGAACCCCGGATCTCATGATGGTGAAACAAGCACTCAACCACTGAGCTATCCCAGCATCCAACTCCCATAATCTTTAAAAAAAGAAGCAGGGAAAGCTGGGATGGATCAGTGGGTTAAGCACTTACTTTGCAGCCCCAGGGACTGAGGATCTAATCCCGGCCCCTACCCGTGCGGACCCATATGCTGAACTGGGGAGTGCCCCCAGTTCAGTTCTCACCGGGGTGAGACCCCAGCCCAGTTCCTGCCCTGTGCAGCCCCACGCCCACCTGTGGAATGAAACTATGTGGAAAAACCAATGATGTGCAACTATGGAGACTGCTCTGGGCCCTCCCCCTTCTCCCTGTCTCTGTATTTCTCAAAAACAATAAAAATAAATCTTAAAAAAAAAAGATTTATTTTGTTATTTCTGACAGAGAGAGGGAGAGAGACAGAGAGAAGGGGGAGGGGGCAGAGCAGTCTCCATAGTTGGTCATCATCAGTTTTTGACATAATTTCATTCCACACAGGTTGGGGGGAGGGGGAGACAGCTACACAAGGCAGGAACCGGGCTGGAGGCCTCCCAAATGGGAAGTACACCCTGGAGAGAACCGAACTGGGGCCAAACCCCAGTTCAGTATATGGGTTTGCATAGGCCAAGGCCAGGATTCAATCCTCGGACCCCAGGGCTGCAAAGAGAGCACTTAACCCACTGAGCCATCCCAGCTTCCGTCCACTCCCATATTCTTAACCACAGAAACTATGAGAGATAATCAATGCTTTTTGTCTGTTTAAGCCACATATCTTTGGAGTAATCTGTTGTACAGAGAAAGATAGCTAATTCCATCTCTAGAGGTTTATATCTGATTCCTTTTGTATAAAACTTAGAAATTCTGATAAAGGTAACAATGATATGGTAATTATTTCTTCTAGAGATCCAAATGCTTTCAAATATCTATAACAATTTTCCCTGAGTGTGTGAGGTAAGCAGAAGACTGTGAAAGACTCACCTCTCTGCTTGCTACCTGAGAAATTTGTGTATTACTTTAAAATTATAATAGATTTGGCCAAACACTGATAAGCTGATGGGTATCTGGAAATGTATTGTGTTATTCTCTTTACTTTTGTGTACATTGGAAAAATGCTATGCCCAAAGAGATTGTACTTGTTTTTTTGTTTGTTTGTTTGTTTGTTTTTTTAAAGATTTATTTTTCTTGTTTTTGACACAGAGAGAGAGAGAGAGACAGAGACAGAGACAGAGAGAAGGGGGAGGGCCTAGAACAGTCTCCATAGTTGTACAACATTGGTTTTTCCACATAGTTTCATTCCACAGATGGGCGGGGCTGCACAGGGCAGGAACTGGGCCGGGGTCTCACCCTGGTGAGAACTGAACTGGGGGAACTCCCCAATTCAGCATATGGGTCCACACGGGCCGGGGCCGGGATTCAATCCTCGGTCCCCAGGGCTGCAAAGTGAGAGCTTAACCCGCTGAGCCATCCCGGCTTCCCCGAGATTACGAACATTTCTTTCGTTTATTTATTAATTTTTTTTTTGAACTGAACTGGGGGCCTCACCGCATTCGGGAAGCACACCCCAGTTCAGCATGTGGGTCCGCCTGGGCCGGAGCCGGGATTCGATCCTTGGGGTTTCAACGCGAGCACTTAATCCTCTAAACCATCCTGGCTTTCTGTAATTGTTAATTAAACGTTTTCGGAGGTGAGTGGGAGGGGGTGAACACCTTAGCAGGAAGACATTGCCTGCTTCTCCTTCTTTATCTGCTACACCCTCAACTCCAATCTCACCCTGCTCCAGCCACACTAGCTTCCTCACTGTTCCTTGAACAACCATCTGAGCCTTTGCACTTGCTAGTCCCCCTGCTTGTGACAGAAACCACTAGCTGTCCACCAAACTCCATCATGTCCTTGTTCCTGGATTCTGACTATACCACATTTCCCAGGCTCCCTTGCAGTTGGGGTGACCAGGTGAGATAACATTTAGAAGGGGTAGCATGGATAACAGGAGACAATGTTATCTCATGTTCCATTGAAGTGAATGTGCTCACAAGTTTTCTATGAACCAGAAAACTCCCAAGATGCTCATAGAAAACACTCCCAAGATGCTCCTCAAAGCTCCTTGCCCTTCCAGACAACCAGGATGTAATGCCAGAAAGACCTTGGAAGTCAGAATTGGAAGACAGTAGAGAAGCAATTGGCCAAATGACTGTATAGAGAACTATCTCACCAGCCTGAATACCCAACCTAAAGGGTCATGTTTAAGAAATAAAAAACCTTGAAACCATTTGAATTTGAAGGTCGATGTATTACGTCAGTTCAGCGTATAACTAACACAACCCACACTGCTCATCCCTTTGCATCATTCAGACCTGCTCCAGGGGCTCTTGTTCAGAGAAGCCCTGCCTCACAGCCCTCCCCCATTGTCTTCTTTTGCTTCCTAGCACCTGCCCCTCCCTAAAATTATATGCATGTGTGTTTAGCTGTTCATTGTCTTTCTCCCTTATTAAGTGAGCTCCATGGGGCTAAGGGCTCTGCCTATATTTCCACAATACCCAGCACATAATAGGTACACGCTCAACAAATATTTACTGAAGAAATACAATGGGTCACATTGGCAACCCCAGCTGGGAGATCCTGATGCATAAATGAACTTACTAAATCTCAAGAGGCCGGGTCATCTCAGGGAGCTTATTACAAGCACAATTTCTGGGTCTTATGGGTAGGGACGAAATCACCGCGTGTAAGTAGCGCATGACCAGGTTTGAGAGCCACTGCTCTGTCTCTGATCTGATGTGGACGCACCTCTCCAGTGGGAACTCATGGAGTGTCTACACAATGAACAGGAGACGGCCTGCGTCTGACCTCCAACAACTGGGAAAGACTAAAGACCAGCTCGCAGGGGAAGATGGTTCTCCTCCCGGGCAAGGTGGCATATGATGTAGGATACAGACTTGGCCATGACTGACAGGAGCTTCACCTAGCAGTGCTACATGTCGTGGTCGAAGTCCATTTCTCTCCAAAGTAGCTTGAGCAGGGATAGCGGCTGTGTTCATAAGGACCCAGCCTCCTCCCATCTTTGTATTTTGCCACCTAGAGTGTGCCCACCACGCACGTGGTCAAGAACGCTCTCCACCATGTCCACACGCAGCCAGCCCGAGCAGGAGGGGCACGCCTTCACTTCTCTCTAAGGGTATGACATGGAAATCGCTCTTCCCATAGCCCACTGGCCAGAACTGGGCACATGGATATACCTGGCTCTAGACAAGACGAGGAAATGTCATCTGTATTCTGAGCACAAGCCCAGTCATAATTGCCTAACAGTGGACGACAGTAGGGCATGGCTAACAGACGATCAGTGTTCCCTGCCACAGAGACTGTGGTGGCTGCAGAAAAGCAGAGAAAAGAACACTGGTGCAATTACAGGCTGGTTTCTTAGACAAGGCTCCGCTCCTTAGGCTGTACTGAAGAGGACACAGAAAAGGGTCTTTTTCTGAACGCTTAAATCTAGAGCAGGGGTCCTCCAGCCCTGGGCCATACAGCAGTATCGGTACATGGCCTGTTAGGAACTGGGCCGCCCACCAGGAGGTGAGAGCAGGCAAGCCAGCTGAGCCTCATCCCTACTGACAGCCGCTCCCCATTGTGCGCATGACCGCCTGAGCTCCGCCTCCTGTCAGATCAGCGGCAGCGTTAGAGGAGTTGTATAATTATTACAATGCAATAATAACAGAAATAAAGTGTATAATTAATGTAGTGCGCTTGAATCATTCCAAAACCATCCCCTCACCTTCCGTCCATGGAAAAATGGTCTTCCACAAAACCGGTCCCTGGTGCCAAAAAAGTTGGGGACCACTGCTCTAGCGTGATTGGGAAGGCATTTGGCAGTGTGACTCAGAGAGCTGGGGAAACCCAGAAAGAGGGGATGAGCAGTTTCTTCCTTTACCTCCAGGGAGTTGGGTGACTTCTTAGAGGCTGGTTTCGCCACCACGTCACACTATCTTGTGCCAATTTTATGAAAGAGAGAATATCAGCTCATACAGAGCGTGGCCCCAGCACCTGGCCAGCGGAATTCTGGAGGGTTCTGCTGCTATTTGTAGAGCATGAGACAGACTCGAAGGACCGGCAGCGGGCATCTCTTCATTCGCCTGGGTTTCCTGCTCCCCCTTGCCCGAATCTGGAAGGTTTGCAGCTGACATTTGGTATTGTTTGCACTGGTGAAACAGCGCCGCTCGCAGTGGGGGCATGGCAGAGGGCAGTGCCAGGAAGAGCCAGGCTCGAATGCCACCTTCCCTAGCCACAAATATGGACTAAGCCCATGCTGTGAGCCCGACGGTGAGCTTCCAGGCCTCACGGGTTTTTGTTACAGATAGAATGAGCTGACGCGACCCACAGTGAAGTGTTGGCATTCAGTGCCTAGCAAGGTGACTGTCCAGCTCCTCAGACAAAGCAAGCTTCGCCTGGACATGCCTTCTTCTAAGTGGTGTCCTGATCACCTGTCCATGGGAATCAGCCCCCGACAAGTCGGCCTGACCACTACTAATACAGCTTAGAACGCCATTTCCTGCAGGGCCGGCCCAAATGGCCCAGAGGAGGGCGAGTAACCAGGGACAAGGAGAGTGCGTGCACAGTGGCATTAAACAGCCCACCGGGCACTCAGTCCCCACCAACTGCCATCGAGTGCCATCTCTAGCACTTCTCAGGAAGAACCCAGCTTGGCCCAGGGTGGGCAAGAGAGCCGCCCCCTGACAGACTCGTAAGCACCCTGCTGCACTCCGTGACCAAGTTCTACGGCAGCCAGGGAGCAGGCTCTCCGTGCATGCGCTCTCCCCGGGGAGGCATAAAACACGCCCAACGCGAGACTCAGAGGTGCTGGATGTTAGGCGCTTTCTGTCCTCCCTCAGGCTCGGGAATGTCCGCCAAGACCCATAAATCAGGCCAGCGTCTCCTCCAGGCTCATGAGCTGCAGAAGGAGACTCGCCAGCATCCAGAGCAGCGGATCCTGGGAGCAGGAAGAATAAATGCCGAGTCTGGCCTTGCAGGAGAGCAGTTGCTCGCCCTGAATTTCCCGCGCAGCCCTCAGAAGCGTTTTGTGCCGCTTTGTACCTCTCTAGGACAGTGATTCTCAGAGTGTGGCCCCAGACCAGCAGCCTCCGCATCCCCTGGGAACCTGCTAGAAATGCAGATTCGCAGACCCCTCCCACGGCCCTCCTGCTTGAGTAACTGGCATTTGTGCTGGCAATTTATGTGTCACAAGCCCCCTTCACCAGCCTTCCGGTGACCTGGCACCTCATAGTCCCAGCCCTGGGCGTTGGTGATCTAGAGATGGTGAGCGATGGCCAGCGTGGGAGCTAGAGCCAAGTCAGGGCATTTGGGGCCTGGGAGCAGTGCCGAACTCCAGGAAGCAAACCTCACTGTGCTCAGAGCCCGGAGGTGGGGAGGCTGAGCTGGGAGGTTAGTGCTGCAGGGAGGGCAGGGAAGCCCCCCAGGGAAGGGCAGGGACCCACAGGACTCATCACTGGTGAACACCCACAGGGGAACGTGCCCAGCCAGGCACTCTATACCCGTTCTCCCATTTCATGTCCGTGGCCAGCAGGGAGGAAGACACCACCACCCCACTGAACCGAGGAGAACCCAGAGGCCCTCAGCGGCCGCCGGCATTCACTCAAACTCGCAGCGGTGAGTGGCTTTGCTGAGGTGGGACCTGCCCTTTCATCCTCCGTGCCTGCTGCCCGGCGGGGCAGTGGCTGTGGGGAAGGAGAGACGGTGCCTATGTGGGCCGAGAACGGGTAGAGGAAGGAAAGAAGGAGCCTCCCAGGCTGTCGTTATGGCAAAATCTCCATTCAGGACTTTCCCTGGATGATTTTCAAGAGCCTGGACTTGGCTCCACAAAACCCAGTCCGCCAATCTCAGGTTAAGGCTTTCACAACTACTGTGTTGGAGGTCCAGAGGCTGGACAGCACCTATTTCCCTCCCTTGGCTTCCTGCTCCATCAGTCCTCACCCCTGCAAGGCAAGGGAGAAGGGCCAGCACCGAGCTGAGGGAGGAAAGAGCTGGAAAGAAACTTAGAAACAACCCTGTCTCAGCCCCTCAATGTATACACAAGGCACAGAGAGGGAAAGTGACTGGCTCAGTGTCACACAGCAGACTGGTGACTGAGCCAGGGCTGGAGGATAGATCAAGCTCTGTCCTGCAGTGACAAACACATCCCACCTGGCGCTGCTGTCCGGGGCTGCTCCCATGGACTAGGCAGAGTTTGTCACTCCTCTGGTTTGTTTTTCATTCTTTTTGCTATCATCTCACCAGTGCTGCGTTGCTGTATACCTTCTGCTCTCTCCTTCAGAAACACAAGCTGTGTTGGTCAACATAGGCTTGTTCTATGGTACCAAGCAGCCCAAAAATCTCAAGGCCTTCACACTTACAAGCTCGTTCCTCCCTCGTAAATCCCGCCCACCTGGGACGTGGGTCTTCCGTGAGCCCCAGAGGAGAAGAAAACCAGGGATGTGTGGCCACTGGTGGTGCTGCTACAACTGCGGGCTGAGCCAGTGTCTTTACCGTGTGTGACCCACAGAAACCACTCACTAACTACTACAATGTGTGACTGAGTGAGCAAATGAGACAAAACAAGAAAGGAACTGAGGAGATGCTGGGATAGCTTAGCTGTTGAGTGCTTGCCTCACGGTCGTGATGTCCGGGGTTCGATTCCGAGCCCCGGCCCGTGCTATCCCACATGCCGAACTGCTGCACCACTGGTAACGGCCAGGATGGCTCAGCAGTAAAGGTTCCCATCTCCCATGCGGGAGGCCCCCAGTTCGATTCCTGCCCTGTGCAGCCCCACATCCACCTGTGTGGAATGAAAGCATGTCACCACTAATGACGTACAACTATGGAGACTGCTCTGGGCCCTCCCCCTTCTCTCTCTCTCTCTCTCTCTCTCTCTCTCTCTCTCTCTCTCTCTCTCTCTCTCTCTCTCTCTCTCTCTCTCTCTCTCTCTCTCCTTCTCAAACAATAAAATAAATCTGCTAGCTCTACCATTGTCATTCCACAACTATACACTACCGGGAAGAAACCACAGGATAGACTTCTGCTGTCTAAGTGTGTCCTTGGAGTTTTGGTGGAGCCAACAGAAGGATATTCATTAGGGGAAATGACCCAAACTCTATGTATCATAGATTCTCAGTGAATCATCAGTTAGGACTCAAGACTTCCTAAAGATAATGGCCAGTGTGTTTTTTGCCCCACAGGGCAGACCTTCTTTGAAGGGATCCTGGAAACTGGACCCTCCCCTGGCCCGAGCTCCCGGGGGCAGCCCCCAGGACTGGAGTGCAGTGCCGGTCTTGGCACTTGGACAGTGCTAGAGAGAGTGCAGCGGAAGGCAGCGGCGTCTTTCATCACTGCATCCCATCCTCACTCTCCACACCTGGCCCAGCTCTAGGACCCAGGGATCCAACAATGGACCACCTCGTTGACCCAGCTGTCCTCTCACCTCTGATTAGGTTCTGCCAATAAGAGGTCCCAGCAGAAGATCAGGGGACAGGACATCAGAGGACAGAAGAGAGTGAGGCTTGGGTGCAGTTCAGCTGTTTCCCTCCCTGCACTGTCACCTCAGGCAGAATACGTCCCTCTTCTCTAGATGGCTCTCCTTCCAGGTACCAGTAACTAACTGCTCCTCTAGCCTCCACTGGGTCTACAGTGGTCACAGTGCAGCCTGTCGCAGCCCCACTCATGGTATAATCCCTATGGCTCTCCCAGATCTCACCTTTGCACATAAACCCCACTCTAAATGTCCTATTGTTAGTGAGCCAATGGTTTCCTGTAGAAATGTAGGGGAAGGGGAAGCTGGGATGGCTCAGCGGGTTAAGCACTCACTTTGCAGCCCCAGAGCCTGAGGATCGAATCCCGGCCCCAGACCATGGGGACCCACATGCTGAACTGGGCTGTGCCCCCCGTTCAGTTCTTGCCGGGACCTATGCGGGAGGCTCCCGGCCCAGTTCCTGCCCTGCGCAGCCCCGCGCCCGCCTGTGGAGTGAAACTATATGGAAAACTAATGCCCAACTGTCAACTATGGGGACTGCTCTGGGCCCTCCTCCTTCTCTCTGTCTCTCTTTCTATCAAAAAACAATAAAAATAAATCTTAAAAAAAAAAAAGAAATGTAGGGAAAGACCACTGATGTTAATGGCAGACTAAAGGAATAAGCCTCCCAGGTTGGAGCGGGCAGGGGTAGGGAGACAGTATGATGGTCTGTAAACCCCGAAGAGCTGATCCTGGGGTCACAGACTTGCTCCCAGAATCTAGACATAACATCAAGGAAAACACTTAATCAGCAGAACATAGGTCTGTGTCATGTAGAGGACACATCATGAGGTGTCTGCCCCATCCAAGCCCCCTTCTCTGGGAATTGCCCCCACTCAAAACATCAGTTGAAGTGGGCCTAAGTGGCTGAGTCCGTGCCATACAACCCCGGTGTCCTGCCCCCTGCTGCCACTCATTGGACTGGGCACGAACAACTGACACAAGCCAGAGCCACCATATTTACTCCACCTAAAATGAGAGGTAAGAGACCCAGTTGCTGAGTCAGACCACAACTAACAGATCTGGTAGAACACACGCTCTCACATAGGTTGTAAACTCACAAAAGCAATTCCTCTAGAAGGTGGTAAAGGCCAAAAACACAATGCAAGACCAAGCAGGTTAGATATATTCATGGACCATTTACTATAAACAGATTTGGATTTTACCCATGTCCCTTTATATACATAATAATAAAATTTATACATAATATAACATGTTTTCATTTTTATTTTAATGTATTAATATTTTGCATATTGATTTAATTCTATTTTCTATTGATGTGTATAATTAGACATGTGTGTGAACACATATATGTATATATACACACATATATCTATTATTTCTTCCCAGCCTTTCCAGAATAGATTCTTCAAGCAGCTAGCTAATGAAATGAGTGCACGTGCGGGGAAAGGGCCTAAGTCTCTATACTGGGCGTTGTTCTGTGCTCTTCTGCCATGTGCCATACATTTTATTATGTAGTTCTTACAACCCCCTAAAAGCAACAGTAAATTTTCTAATTTGGGTGTTAAGAAACTGAGGCTCAGAAAAGTTAGGCTCATGCGTTGGGCAAATGGTTCTGAGCTCTGACTATGTGCCTACCATAGCTTTAGGCTCTGGAGATATGTCTGTGAACAAAACTGACCACAGCCCTGCCCCTCTGGCGCCTACATTCTAGTGGAGAAGAAATAAGGACTCAGTAACTGGAACTTGTGGCCAGTCAGCTGACAAATGTTTTAGAAGAAAAATACAGGTTCAGCAGAAGTCACGTCGTCACATCCTAAGGCTTGCTTTGTCTCGCAGAAGACAGACAGCATTTTGAACATTTCACCTAAAATGTCACACAGTGTACTTGAGTGTGATGTTGTTATGCTATGGAATTACATGCTTGTGATTTTGTAATAAAAGATTTTGTATAGGTTGCCAGCTCATAACAAGGGGCGTTATTTCCGCTGGGGTGTTACTTCTGCTGGACCCTGTCTTTTGGAGCAGCAGGAAAGGGTCATGGGAGTATACATGGGAGGGGGGGCGACAAGAGAAGGACTTCATTGGGTGCCAATTGAATCAGGACTGTACAGAAGTGAGGCTGTCAGCCACGCAGCCATCTAAGCAAGAGTGTTCCAGAAAACAGAGGGAAGGCAGCCAGAAATGTAGGGCTTGAAGCTGGGCCGAGGAGCCACAAGTAGGTCCGTGCATCTGCAGTAGAGCAAGTGAGAGAGAGGGAAGTAGGAAGTGATGTTCGAGAGGCAGCAGGGGGCCAGAAGGACGCAGGAGCCTTTACAGGCTCCTGAGCAGAGGAGCCACACGGTCTGAGGGGGTGGCGAACCTATGGCACGCGTGCCCAAAGTGGCACGTGGAGCAATTATTTCAGCACGCGGAGCTGTGAATACCGTTTAAAAAATTATTGTTTATGCTCTTATAGACATAAAAATAATCGATACCTCTATCTCACTCGATGGGTTGGCACGTGAGTTGAGCAAGTATACTCTTATTTCATAAACTTTGGCTCTCAATCGCCAAAAGGTTCGCCACCCCTGGACTAGACTGATGGCAGTGGGAGTAAAGTGGTCAGATTCTGCATAGTTTGATAAGTCCAACAGGATTTGCATACAGGTTGCATGTGAGTTTAAGACAAAGAGAAAAGTCAAGAATGACTCTGGGGGAAAAGCCAGGATGGCTTAGGGGGTTAAGCACTCACTTTGCAGCCCTGGGGACCAGATCCCAACCCTGGCCTTTGCGGACCCATATGCTGAACTGGGGTGTGCCTCCCATGCTTCCCATGCGGGAGGCCCCCAGTTCAGTTCTCGCCCCCTGGTTCAGGGGGAGGGAGGCCTCCCATGCAGGAGGCCCCCCCCCCCGCCCAGTTTCCACCCTGCACGGCCCCCGCCCACCTGTGTGGAACAAAACCATGTTGAAAACTGATGATGTGCAACTGTGGAGACTGCTCTGGGCACTTCCCCTTCTCCCTGTCTCTCTCTGTCTCTCTCTGTCTCTCTGTCTCTCTCTCTCTCTCTCTCTCTCTCTCTGTCTCTGTCTCTCTGTGTCTCTATCAAAAACAATAAAATAAATCTTTTAAAAAATAAAAAATAAAAAAAAAGAATGACTCTGGGAAGGTGTTGGCCTGACAACTGGGAAGATGGTGTTTTGGTCACCCACTGTGTGTAACAAACCACCCCAAAACTTAGTGGCTTGGGACAGCCATTTGCTTTGCTCATGATCTTGTGGGTCAGGAGTTAGGAAAAATCTGGCGGGGGTAGCCTGTCTCTGCTGCTCATGGCATCAGCTGAGGGGGCAGGGGTAGCAGATGGCTTCTTCATTCGTGCTTAGTACTCGGTGCTCCTTAGCATCTCTCTCTCTCTCTCTCTCTCTCTCTCTCTTACTCACTCTCCCCTTTCTCTCACATCTCACAGCATGGTTGTCCCAGGTGAGTAGCATTTCTTACATGGCAGCTGCCTTCCAGGTGACAGGAAGTAGAAGCTTCCAGGCTAGTTAAGGACTAGGCCCCAAACTGGCACAACCTCACTTCCACCATATTCTATTATTCAAAGCAGCCACAGGGCCTGCCTATTTCAAGGTGGTGGAAAATTAACTCTACATCTTGATGAAAGAGTAGTCAAGTCACATTCCAGAAGAGCATGTGGGAGGGGGATATTCAGTGGACTCCCCACTAACTGGAACTCAATCAACCAGCAGGCACCTTCAAGCAACTGGCAAGACCATTTGCCAGTTGCTTGAAAGTGCCAGTTGCTTAAGTTTCAGTTCATGGAGAGTCTTTACTTACATTTTTCTGGCATCTACCAATCCCCATGGGTGCCAGGTAACTGATAATCAACTGTAGTTGTGACCCTCTTTGGGAAATGCCATCTAGCAGAGATGAAATTAGCATTTTCTGAGACGGGGAGGACAGCATGGGTCAGGGGAGATCACAGTTCAGTTTCAGGCATGTTAAGCTTGAGGTGCCAATGGTTATCTAGGCAGAGACGGAGCAGAAGCCCCCAAACCTGCCTTCACCCTCCTACCCACCCACCTGCCAGTCCCTTATGGAACAGCCAGGATCTCTGCCGTTGGCCTTTAGGTAGCTGAACAGTTTCGGAGAACTTTTATAGATTTCTGCCGGGGAGAATGGGAGAGTGGAGATAAGGGAGATCAAGACAGCTTTATCGCAGGCAACACTGGGTCATGTGTAGTTATTCTATACTCTTCCACTGCCTCCCTCCAAGGCCCCAGCACCAAGGTGTTGTAAAAAAGGCTCCGAGTCAATGAGAGGCAGCTGGTTGAAGCGTTTCCCAGTTTTTCATATGACTCATAAATTTGTTACATGGGGAGGAAATTCCCTGAAAGCTTTTTGGCCGTCTCATCCAGTCTGACCAGTAGCTAAGAAACACATAACCTTCCAGTTAAGGAAAGGAAAGAAAACACACAGGGCTTTGACTCAGGTCTTAAATGGAGGGTCACTTTAAAAGCTTTTTTTTCACCTAGCTCACAGCAGCCTTCCAGAGGAGATCGAAGCATTATTAGGAAGGTTTGCAATTGCAACCAGACTTCAAGCTGTAGGTAGACCATGGGGGCAGGGCATGCACACACATGCTTCAGAGACAAGCCCCTGGCAGGAGTAGATAAAAAGAGAGTTGCTCCCCTCACAGGCCTTTCTCTGATTGCTGAGAAGTGTGTGTCCTTCTCCCCAGACCCACAGATGCCCATGCCTGTGCCTAACAAAGTCAAGGCCAGGATAGAGCAGAACCGTGACATCAGCTCCATCGCTCTGTCGTTGCCATCACAGGGACACTGCCCACCTCTGGGGCTCACATTACAGGTAATAGAAAAGGCACCAGTCTCTTTACTCAGGTGTAACTTCCAGCAAACCGCCTGCCCATTTGTTAGAAGCCGGGATGATGGTTACCTTTGGGAAGGAAAGTAGGGATAGGGCCTAAGAGGGGTTTAGGGGGCATTTCTGGGGCACTGGAGATGTCCCATGTCTCGTTCTAGGTGGTGGTCAATGGATGTGTTTATTTGTGCTAATCCCTCAAGGTTTTCAATCACCAAATCTAATGATTTCTTTCCTTGTTTTTTTCAAGGCAAGTTTCATGCTACTTAACATCTTGGTAGCATATGATGCAGTCAATCCATCTCTTCTCTCAGCTTCTAGGACATAGTTTTCACCATAGGACGTGTGTACTTCTCTATATGTATGCTCTGCTCCCATAACAAGATTATTTTCAAGAAATTGCCTTGTCAACTCATTGTGCTGTACACCCTAAACTTATGCAGTGCTGTATGTCATCAAACCTCAGTAAAACCGGAAACAATTGCGTTTTCTATGTGAGCCTCCATTTCCTCATCTGCACCATGGAAATGGTAATAACCATCTCGTGCCTCATGAGGATGTGGAAAGGATTGGGTACATTGATGGTAAGTGTCCAGTATGACACCATCACATACTAGACACTCAGCACCTGCTGAAGTTACACTTGATGAAACATGTTCACATGTTGATCTGCTATCATATGACAGGATTGCCACATCAACCACGGCTTCTCTTGCCCTGCCCTCTCATCTATCCCCAACCATCAACTCCAACATGTCTGTTAGTTGTTGGGCATTGCTATTAGTTTCTTGGGTTAGATTTTCAGAATTAAAATGACTATGATAAAGGAAAAAATTAACAATTTCAATTTATAGGTAACTTACACTGTATTTAAAACCAGGAACCTTTGAAGACTCAGTGGATGTTGCTAATGTTGAATAAGAAGCAGTGGGGACATTCTAGTGGAAGGAACTTGTTGTGCAAAGACTAGGAGGTACAGAGGCAAGAAAGGGTCTGTAACGCACACCAACAGTGGGTGAATGTTAGATCGGAAGTTAACGGACACGAAGGCATTCACGGAACCTTACATTTCCTGGCACAGGGTTTGATTTTTACCCTGAAGGCAGAAGGGGAGCCTTGTAAAGGTCAGGGCTTAAGGTACATCTTAGGAAGAAAGCAGTGTGAAGGGTGGGGATTGGCAGGAGGAAGCAGGATTGGAAGATACCGGTAATTAAATCACTTTCTCTATATGCTGGTAAAGCACACATAAAATCTACCATCTTTTTTTTTTTTTTTCCATGTCCACATACATTTGTATTTTTTAGAACAAAGCAACAGTTACACTGGCAATGATGTTGGGTTCATAGGGACTCTAAAGCTTTCTATACATTAAAAAGTAACATTTGTTTGTTTGTTTCCAAATCCACAAGTATGGCAAATTGTATCCTAACAGTTAGGACTTTTTCACCAAATCATAGACATAGATATGAAAATCATCATCAGACTTGATGAAATACACAGAGGGGTTGGCTTTGACTTGGTGAATGACCTTGCCTATCCTTCTGGCGCCATCTTCTTTGGTGTGTCCCACAGGTTTACCTACCAGGCCATCTACAACTTCTGGCTCTCTCTCTGCTGGAGGAGACTCACTGGGCTCCGCATATACGAGGTCTCCTTCTGTATAATCATCTAGAAGCTGGTACATGTACAAGACAGGGTCTTTCTCATAGGTGACATAACACCAGGCTTTCCTGATCGGTGCTTAGGCTAAGACCATCCCCCTCCACTCATCCTTAGAACCATGCTCACCCTCAAAACTACGTTCCACAGCTTCCCCAATGATGGTATTTGCAAGGCGCACATCTTTGACTCTAGAAAATGGCACTATCAGGAAGGATTTTAAGCTTTAAAATCCTTTCATCTCTGTGAAGTTTCAGGCCATCAACACAGTCAATTCCATCATATTTCACCGGATACAGAGAGGGATTTACAGGCACCTGCTCCAGAACGGTTCCTCTCCTCTGGGTGATGGGTTCACCGATGGCCTCCCTTCCATGCATGCGAACCTCTGCGGCCCACAGTGTTCCTGCGGGCCCGGGAAGAAGGTCTGCCCTTCTGCTTCTCATGAGAGGTTTTTCCCTTCCTCACATTTGCAGATCCCGCGTGGTGACTGACAGCCTCCCTGGTTGCTTTGCCCTGCAGCTACCTTTTTGTGAGGGGTCTTCCTGCCTGCGGGGAGAGGAAAGGGGCCCTCCTCGTCCTGGGATCGAAGGCTTCCAATCAGACACCTCGCGCTGCCTTCTCTGAGCTTGGGGTGGAGGAGGATGTGCAGGCTCTGAGCCCGGTGCTTTAAGAGCAGAGAGCAGGAGAATGCGTAATGGAGAAGCACCTAGGAGGGCGGTCTCACAAGCAAGGAGGAGGCTGCCATGTCCCCAGATCTCTGCTTCCCTGTTGGCGGCAGAGACTCCTCTGCCACATCGGGCTCCCACCTGCCAGTGCTGCCGCAGCAGTGACATACACCTTCTTAACTATTTTTACATGTATAGTTCAGTACTATTAAGTATATTCCCATTATTCTGCAGCCCAACTCCAGAACTGTTTCATCTTGCAAAACTGAAACTCCCCATCCTTTGAACAACAATGCCCCACCCGTTGAACACCACCATGTCCCCATCCCCCTCAGATCGCTTGGATTGGGCTTTTGACCTTCTAAATGTAGGGTCAAAGTAGAGGGAAGAGAGAAGGGTAACGCTCAGGTTTGGGAGTTAGAAGACTGATTAGGTGGTAACGCCATTAACCCACTTGGGGAATATAGGATACGTCAGTTAGCTATTGCTCATGACGAACCACCCCAGAACTCGGTGACTTAAAACAACAAAGACTTATTATTGCTCGGGGTTTGGAGAGTTAGCTGGATGCTTCCTCTGCTGGCTTTGTCTGGGCTCACTCATTCCACTGTATTCAGCTGGAGGGTCAAACTGGCCTCACCCATGAGCCTGGCAGTTGGCACTGGCTGTCAGCCGGGGCACCTCTGCTCTCTTCCACCCCTCCTCCTCCAACGGAATAGACTGGCTTCCTTGCATGGCAGCTGACTTCTCTTGAGGCCTAGGCTCGAGAACGCAGACAGTGACACTCTGTCACATTCCATTGGTCAAAGTAAGTCACAAAGGCCAGCTCATCTTCAGAGGCAGGGAAAATAGATTCCACTTTTTTTTAATTGTTTAAGAAAAGAAAGAGAGAAGCAGGGAGGGCCCAGAGCAGTCTCCATAGTTGTACATCATTAGCTGTGACATGTTGCGTTCCACACAGGTGGGTGTGGCATCGTGCAGGGCGGGAACCAAACGGACAAGCACCCATTGCCGCCAAGCCGTCCTATGGGTTACCAGTTGTGCTGCAGTTCAATATATGGGTTGCACAGGCCCGGGCTAGAAATCCAACCCTTGACCTTGCAACTGCAAGGCAAGCACTCACCTGCTGAGCTATATCCCAGCATCCCATAGATTCCGCCTCTTGATAGGAGGAGCTGCAAAGAAGGTGTGGTCATATTTATTCTACCACATATAAAGAAGGTCAAGTTTAGCAGAGAAAACAAGCTTATGTCATATAGATAGAAGCAAATGTTTAAATCAACTCGAAGGGATTTCCAGCCCAAAGGAACTATAACACTCAAAAGAATTTAAAAGATTGGTAGAAAAGATGCACCTAAAGACACTGAGATGAGGTGGCCAGAGGGGCAGAAAGAACCAGGAGAAAGCTATATCCTAGAAGCTGAGAGAAGAGAGAATCATATGCTGCCAAGATACCAACTGCAGTAGACTCTCCGTTAACCATTAACTCAAGCAACCGGCAAAATCTTGAGTTCTGGTTAATGGAGAGTCTACTTACATTTATCTGGCATCTACCAATCTCCATGGCTGCTGCAAGTTCCCTGTAGTATTCAGTGTTCCCCACCAAAAGAAAGAGAAAAGAATCGTTACACGTGATGATTGAAAAAGCTAATGATCATGGGGTAAAGTGCTAAGAACGGACGCCAAACTGCTCTGAATAATGAGTGTAAAGATGCTGAATTCTTCCTTTATACCTAGAACGATCACACCAGCAAACGGCGGTGTTTCCGGCAGAACCTCCTGACAATAGGACTGCTCTTCCCTCCCGCACTGACGGCGGGCGGGGTCGCGTGACCTGCTCTGGCCAATAGGACGTGAACAGACGTCCCATGTGACCCCTAAGCAGAAATGTCATGAGCCACATGCGGTGCCGTCATTGTTCTCTTCCTCCCCTGCTTTGAGAATGGCATGTCCCAGACAGAGGCTGCTGCTGCAGCCTGGGTCGCAGACCAACAGGCAGTGTCACAGCCGGCCGCCCTTGATACAGAAGGCGACTGTAAACCACAGCGACGCGGGGCTCATCTCTTCCCACAGCATAACCTAGCAAAGCTGACTGATACGGTACTCAGTAAATGTTCGCTGAATGCTACCCACTAGGGACCACGCCGTGGGAGCCGGAGTCGGGAACGCCCAACTGTGACCGAGGGGAGGGGAGAGGGACCCCAGAGCAGGGGACATTTCTGCCAGACCTTGAAGTCTGGCCAGGATTTAAAGAGGAGGCAACTGGGGAGGTGGTATGTTAATGTTCTAATAATCAAAACCACGCACTCTTGGGTTCCGCATAAAAACATTGTAGTTCCTACGAATAGTTGTTTAAAGTCATACTTTGGTTCTCTTTTGAAATATGCTTCAAAACTGTGTAACAGCAAACAGGGGCTGCACATGGCTTGGCCCAGTTTATGCATAGGAAGGAGGTCCAAATAAAATTGGTATTTCAGAGCACAAAAAATAAAGACAGATCTGAAAAGAGTTCCAGATTCTTGCCTGAAAAAAGTGCTTCTCCTTTTAAGAGACAGACATCTGACACGCAGGAGACGCTCATCCATACAGGCTAAGCCCCCTTCCAAATGTGGGCAATTAGGGCCTTGCAGAAAAGGGAGGTGGTGACAGGGCTTGATACGGTCCCGCTAACCGCTTCCTTCTCCCTCCTTAGCGCCTCGTGGGCTTCGAACTGGAGCAGGCTCTGCAGGCTGCAAACAGGCTGGGAGCGTAAACCCTCTGGAATTCAGAGGCTATTCCAATCTCTCCAGAGGGTGTGTTCCAAGGCCTTGGGGGGGAGCAGATTCGGTGGAGGTGGCTGTGTGTGTGTGTGTGTGTGTGCGCGTGTGCGTGTGTGCGCGCACACGCACACATTCAGTTTCGTAGAGGAAGTTCAGGCAAATAGTTTAATCACAACCATCCCTCGGGGCAATTTGAAATAATTTTCTCATTAGAGAATAGAGCGTGCAGCATGACTAATGTTCAATCAGACAGTAGCTTTCAGTCCCTTCCGTGGATGCCGTTACCCGGGCCTCCGCTCTGATTAACGGGCGGGGGTGGGGGTTCTGTCTTTCCTCTTCAGGCCTGGGAGGGTGGCTGAAGTCCAGTCATGGGGAGGGGAGGGCAAAGGGAAGGGAAGAGCTTTTTTCAAACATAAACTCGAGAAATAAAATAATAGGGCCCCTCGGGGGTGGACGCAGACCTGATTAAAGCTGAAGGCAGAGCCACCCCGGGGGCACCAGGATGCTGGGCCCAGGCTGCCATCTAACAGAAGCAGAGCTGGGACCCTCCATGCCTCCCCTGCCCCACTGTGTCTCTCCACTCTCCACCTGTGCCCTTCCTCTCTCCCTCCTTCTGTCTCCCTGCTTCTCAGTTCCCAGGCCTCTCCCCTGTCTTTTCCCTACAGCACCCCTCGCTGTGTCTGCCCTGGCCACTGTCTGTTTTTCTGTCCTTCTTTCTGCCTTGGTCTCTCAGACGTGTGTGTGTGTGTGTGTGTGTGTGTGTGTGTGTGTGTGTGTGTGTCTGGGCCCAGTGCTGTTTGCTTCAGGAAGCCCAGAAATGCGAGGAACCCAGCTTCTATCCTCTCACTTCAGAACTGTAGCTAGACATTTCCATTGAAGGGGCTCTTGGGAACTTTCCAGAGATTTGCTCCTACGTGCGTGCTCTGCCGCCTGGCAGCATGGGAATCGCCTGGTGCTGGTGAGAACGCAGACTCTCAAGCGCTGTCTCAGAGCTACTGACTCAGAGCCTGCATTTTGTCAAGACCCCCACACAACTGTGCTCAGTGAACTCTGGGAAGCCCTGGCCTTACTGCCTCATTTCAGAGGAGGTGCCTGAGGTCCAGAGTGACACAACTCACCCAGAGTTGAAGGCTGCCATCCTGCCAAACCCAGGACTCCCAAGTCACTGTAGTCTATGCCCCCCAACCATTAGAAGCCCTGGTATTGTCAAGGTGTCTTTTGTTTTAAAATGACAAGTTTCCAAATGTCTCCGTCAAAGGTCACTTTAGAGAAGGTTTACCCCCACCCCCAATGTAAAAGGGTTTCTCTCTTTGCAGGGGCACCCCCCCCCTGCACCCCTGTTCTCCAACTGCATTAAGTATGGGCATTCAGAAAACCTAATAACACAACAAAAGTTAAGGCACTTGTGCTCAGGCCCTTTGGAGACACAGATAATTCAGAGCTCGTTCTTGCCTCCAAGGAACCTTCATTCCCCAGGGCTATGGCCTGCGCCAAATTACACCAATACCTCAAGTTAGGGTAGAGGGCTCCCCAAGCGTCACACACATTTGTATACTAATTATGCCACACACACACACACACACACACACACACACAAGTTAAATAAATCAAATAGCTAAGTCAAAATGGAAAGGCTGTGATCAGATCCACAGTTAATCAGGCAAGACTTGCCTGGAGCTAGAACTTGTCAAAATTCTCCTGGAAAGCGTTTCAGAACAAGTCACCTCTGCGGTGCCTCAGTTTCCACCATGTGAAAAGGCAACAGCCCAGCAACAACAGGAGGGAATACTAGCCTCTTCTCTCCCTCTCAGGAGCCTGAGGGTTAGTGAATCAAGAAATGGTCATACGGGAGAAGAGGCAGAGCCAGGTGACCTCAACTAGGCATTTCCTCTCCTCCTTGGCCTGGATGACTGACAGGTTATGAAATCTCAATTTACAGGGAAGCCGGGATGGCTCGGCAGGTTAAGCGCTCACTTTGCAGCCCCAGGAACTGAGGATCAAATCCCAGCCCCAGTCCGTGTGGACCCATACACTGAACCGGGGTGTGCTTCCCATACAGGAGGCCCCCAGCTTGGTTCTCAGCCCCCACCCACAGTTTGGCCCCTGGCTCGAGGAGGTATGCCTTCCATGCAGGAGGCCCCCAGCCCAGTTCCCCCCCTGCACGGTCCCCGCCCACCTGTGTGGAACTAAACCATGTTGAAAACTGATGACGTACAACTATGGAGATGGCTCTGGGCCCTCTCCCTTCTCTCTGTCTCTGTCTCTCTGTCTCTCTGTCTCTCTCTGTCAAAAACAATAATATAAATCTTAAAATAAAATAAAAAAACACCATCTCAGTCTTTAAAACAGAAACCTAGTGGCGTGCCTCTCTGCACAATAGGGCTGCCAGGCACCTTCATCGTGTGAGGCCCTAACCGTCTTCCCTAGTCAGCTCTTCAAATCCAGTTCTCACAATGGTGAGACCCAGGAAGGAGAAGTGTAGACAAGGATGGACACCAGGACCCAGCCACCGCCAGCCCCCTATGGTAGCCGGTCCCCAGCATCCCTGGGCCCACCATGTGAAGAAACCCAAGTGGGATCCAGAGTGGTGGTGTCTGGCCCAGCCCTGATGCCCTGGCCTGCGCCCCAATCTTCTGAACTGGCTGCCGTCCTAGGGCCCCTGTAGCTCAAGCACTGAGTGCACTGTGATGCTTTCAGTGATTGCGGTCAAAGTGCCTACCAGGCCACAGGTGAGTGAAGCCACACACGGCAGTGGTCCTCTGGACACTGTGAGGCTATCCACACGAAAACCTGGTTGCTCCAAGAAGGAGCGCTGCCTCGGAGCTTATTAGAAACACAGAATCTCGGGTCCCCACCACAGACCGGCTGGGTCAGAACCCGTGGTGGAACATGATCCCCAGGACATGTTGTGCACGTTGAAGTGTGAGGAGAAGGGTCTAAGGCCCTGTGATCTCTGAAAACGGCCGTCATGAAGAAGCGGAGACCTGCACCAGGCCTCGAAAGCAAGTCCTCTGTCCATGTTGCTGGCTCGGGGCCACAGAACTTGTGGCCAGTCTGCGCCGGGGTTCTGCAGCTACAAAGTGGAGGGATAACAGGACCTGTGCACATCAGATACCAGGTGGGAATGGGTTTCTCCACATCAGCTTGTAAACATTCAGGTGCCCAGAAACACCGAGGTGTCACCGCAGCGCTGCTTATGCTGGCAGCAAAACAATCCATGTGTCAATCAGGAGGAGATTCCTGCAAGAACTGGGACATGCTCAAACCGTACAGGACAGCAGGATGAAGAAGGACACACAAGAACCGTGTGCTCATGGCCTAGTGCTAAGTGCAAAAAGCAGGATTATAGAATATGTGTCGTGTCATACTCGTCAGCTAAACACACACACATTTGTGAGTACAGACGGAAAAGTCTAGATTAGAACCCGAACTGCTAATAGTAGATAACCAGGAGGCATAGGGAACTGAATTGGGAGCAAGGAAGAGGCTTTTGCTTTCTCAATATTATTTCAGTTATTAAAATTGATCAGGAAAAAAATACTATGCTGCATAACTCTGAGGTACTATTGCCATGGTGACTGACGAGACGGAAGGAAGAGTGCTAGCGAGTTTTGCAGGAGAGAGAACACGTCCCTCTCTTCAGCATTACTAACCTCCACAGCACCCAAGACACTGTGAGGCTCCCACTCAGTTCCTGGAATCAGCTGTGTAGCTGCGTGAGTGAAATCACTCACGGAGGGGAGAGTATTTTCAAAAGTAAGTGTGCCCCTCCTGTACATTTGTGTCTACTAAAATACCACTGGCCTACGGCACAGTACAGATTAAAACGGCATCCAATTTAGAACAGAAGTGTAGCATCATGCCCAGTCATTTTGATTTGAATACACTCCTCACTTAACTACAGAGTTTCATTCCTATGACTAGGTCATGAAGCAAATTGGATGACAAGTGAAGAGCTTAAAGGTGATGTCTTGTGGTGTGTCATGGCGCCACAGGGTCCGCATTTTTTAATAGATATCACTCACTCAACACCACACTGATAGACAAAATATGCCGTCTTGCGTGATTGTGAACACTTCATGTAGTGACTACTAACCGACTGCGGGAACGAGACAAAGACTGAGAAAGGGGACTCCCCATGCTGGAGAACTGGTTGCAAGTCCAAGTGGTCATTAAACAGGTAGGTCATTGGGATGCCGGGATAGTTCAGCAGTTGAGCACTCGCCTGGCAACTGCAAGGTCCAGAGTTCAATTCCCAGCCTCAGCCTGTGCAACCCCATAGGCTGAACTGTGGTGCAACTGGTAACCACCAAGATGGCTCCGTGGCGAAGGTTCTCGACTCCCATGCGGAGGCCCCCGGTTCAGTCCCCATCCCATGTGGCCCCACATCCACCTGTGTGGAATGAAACTATGTCACAACTAATGATGTGCAACTATGGAGACTGCTCTGGGCCCTCCCTTCTCTCTCTCTCTCTCTCTCTCTCTCTCTCTCTCTCTCTCTCTCTCTCTCTCCCTCTCTCTCTCTCTCTCACCTTCTTTTTTTTTTATCTTTTCACATTTATAGAGAGAAATTATCTTTTTCTGTCTTCAGTGCATAGTTATTTCTATTTTACTTTTTGACAGATAGAGAGAGAGACAGAGACAGAGACAGTTAGAGAACCAAACTGTGGGAACTCCCCAGTTCAGCACGTGGGTCCTGCCTGGGCCGGAGCCGGGATTCGATCCTCGGTCCTC